>JAPMLY010000723.1:0-15933 GCA_026401115.1 Tetraselmis chui
CCTAAAGTGGTGAAGCAATGCATACCCAGGTTTCAGAGTTTCTTGTGTGTTTTATCCGTTTGCGGTGCAGGTGTGCCGAGCTTGGGGGCTCGCCGACTGTCAGGCCGGCGTGCAGTATCGTCGACACGAGGCGCCGGTGGCAGCGCTGTCTCTTCTCCCTGGTCCCCACGCAATTGTGGCATCGCTCGACACCGGAGGTGGCCTGCACCTTTGGTCCGCCCTCAACGGCCGCCCGCTTGCCATGGTGGCCGAGACTCGACGTCCGTTGGTCGCATCAAGGGGTACGCCTCGGAACACTGTCTACGCACGCACAAGAACAAGCCTGACGCATTAATTATAATTGACCTTGTGAACTCTTCAGCCATGACTTGATATATGCAGTGTTCGCCTTTACTCGGCATGACCACTGTTCGTTTTACGCTACCAAACTTTGGATCGCAATCAGACAGGGCCGGTGGCTTGCATGTCCCATCGGGTTTCTGTCTTTGTTCTGTGTAGTCAGACTTTGCGTTGTGCGCGCTTTGCTATTATTACGATAATATTTACTTAATATATCAGAGCGCAAAATCTATATCATCGGCGGATATGCTCAAAGCGTTTTCATTGAATCGGCGTTGGGTATGCATTTGAAGTGGCCCTTTGTTTTCGCTACAGCTGTGACAATTGTCGTGAACAGTTGCAGCTTTGGAGTCGTACGTGCTGCTCACTTGATGTCGGTCGCGCTTGTTCCATGTTGACTGGGTAGGCGGAAAGCGCAGCACTCACGACCTCTTGGCGCCCTACCCTCATCCCAACGCGATGCCCATTCGTCGCAACACAAGCGCCGACCAGGTCGGCAGCGCCGTCCTCATCGACCCGATAGGCGGAGCGCTCGTCCGCGATGTAATGTCGGACTACTCTTCCTCCGAGGGCGTCTCAGGTACTCGCACGTTACTGAGTCGCCGAGAGACCCGTCGTTTCACTGTGTATATCATATGCACCTTTCGCTTTGCTTTTCACTGTTCCAAAAACTATATATAGTCCACTACAGGACGGTACTCCCGTGACAGCCGTCAATCATTTGCCTTGCCTCTATGTGCCACATATATGTAAATTTATCAAAACAACCATGCTCGCCATTTGTATACCGCGACCGTATTCCCGCGCTAATCTCGCTTATCGAACGCATCACCCTTTGTATCGGCGGCGACATTGTCGCACGTGCGCAGAGGTACGCAGTCTTCAGAACGTTGTCCGTCGAATTCGATACAAAGCGTCCGGTTAGTCTTAGTCTTGCTTGCTGAGGGTATTAGTTACACGCAGTGCAAGCTGCGTCGTGCTAGTCAGCCAAGCGCACTACTCCCGTGTCAGTGAATTATTTTGTAGACCTCTAAATACTTTCTTTGATAGGAGTGGTTGAGTTGGGATGCTTCGCGTGTGATTCGGTGTTTGACCACATCGCTCTGCCGCTGCGAGAGAAGCCGATGCTAGCGAAATCCCTCGACCGCCGCCAGCTTTCCGAAATTCAGTGCTCAATAAGTGATGTAATTAGGTCGATAATATTTATTCGTGCTCCTCGTTTCCCTATAGTACCCGTACCTTGATGCATCGTTTTTCGACTGAATATCGGATGAAAGCACGCGCGCTTTTGAAATTAATAATTTTCCTGCGCCGCGACCGAAACACTATTATTTCATTTTGTCTGTTTCGCTTTTGAAAGCGTTTTTTTATTTACCAGTGCTCGAATGAGTTCCCGCATTAAGCCGATTGGATGACGTTTGAAATGCTTTTTTTCTTCAGTTGCCGGTGGGTCGCACCCGGCTGGGTTGACGTGCTTGGCCAGCGGCGGGCCGGCCCTAGGCGCGGGTCGCCGTCACTGCCTGCTGGTCGGCACTGCGGACGGGCGGCTCCACTTGCTCGACGCGGAGCGACCTGGCTTGGCCGCCTCGGGCTGCTGGTCCGAATTTCGAGTTATTCACTACGACGACTCGTCGAGTGAGCCCCTCTCACTACATCAACAGTTGCAAACACGGACCGTTATCGTATATGATTGCTATATTGGAAAACAAAACCAATTTGTCAGTAGAAAAGAGAATCATGTACTCCTTTTGAATTGCATTTGGCTCCGAGTTTGATGGTCATTTGGACTTTCATTCTCGCCCTAAAATCGTTCGGTTCAAGTTAACTTCCATTTGCATCTTCCTTATTATTTAGTTCCCTTTATGCTCATGTTGCGCTAATACTTGTTTTCCGCGTCTTAGGTAATCTCGGTTTCAACTTTTTGATGTCAGTTTGTTTTCACTACATCACGCGCCGATAGTATATTCCACGTTTTGCGTATATTCAATGTTATACGCTGACTCTCTCGCTGACAGCTTCTCCCGAAGGCGCCTCCCTTTCATGCACGGCGGCAACCCCGGACGGCCTCGCGATCGCGGGGACCGCCGGCGGGCGTCTGGCGCTACTGGACCCGCGCAGCGGACAAGTTGTGCACAGCTGGCGAACCGTCGTGCCAGGTGGCAGCTGTGCGGCCATCAACTCCGTGGCGCCCGGCCCCGCCGGCAGCTCGCTGCTGCTCAGCGCGTCTGCAGACAGTGTCGTCCGGCTGTGGGACTTGCGCATGGCAGCCGCCACCTCCGACCCCATGCGCACACCGGGTCCGCCGCCCTTCTCTTTCTGATCCACTCGCACCGACAGCTAATACATGGTATTCAATACATTACGCAATCGTTGACTTTTTTCCCGTCCGCTTGTCTATGGTACTTTTTGTGTCTGTAGTGCCACGTTACAGTGACTGACTCGTGAATACTTCTTATACCTATCCACTATGTATTTACAAGCAAAAAGAACGATACCAGGAAGGAGGAAACGCAAATTAAGTGCGTGATTCACAATTAAATGATTCGGTTGATACCTATTTGGTACGCAATCTGTTCCTTCATCTCGTGCTTAGGTGTGTTGTGTATGGTCATTGGTTATTGGATATATATATCGACTGCCATCCGCTGCATCGATCGGCAGCTTAGTCGTCACAGCTGATGTCGTCCCTCCGCACTGCATACAGGCTCGGTGCACCAATGGCGCTGCGCATCTCCGGCGGCGGGCTTACACACCCTCGGCGCCCAAGCACTATGCTGCGCGGGCGCACAGGTGGGGGTGCTGCAGCTCCAGGTGAGTTCGGCGCGGCCCAAGCACCCATAATCAAGCGACGCTTGGCGTCTTATTGTAGCCAGTCACTGCTAAGCAATTATATCTTATGTCTCAAACTACAATTTCGGTTTGGACTGTCCGAGTGAAATCATGCAGCATCTGTCGGTAGTCATGACCATCCATGTAAGACTATGAATGTCGCCGACGATGTGATTGCGATGTTCATGAGCGAGCGAACATATATTTATTATTCGACAATTGTCCGCGAGGTGGCGAGCGCCCTGGCCGTGTGTGCGTCATGTCGCGTTGTTTCCCGTAATTACTTAACAAGAGTAATGGCGCTACTATAATATATTCGATCTAAGCCAACTTAAACAAAAAATCGGTGGCAATTTGCATATATGATTACGAGTGCGCTTTCTCCCCTAAACCTTCCAGGCGCCCTATTCCGGCGGTTTCCGCGCGGTTCGCCGACGAGCAAGCAGCAAGGGACAGACACGCGATGCCGCCATAGCAGGCATCAGCGTGTTGCCGCACAGTCAATTGTTACTTGTCGGCAGCGAAGACGGCCAAATACGCATTTGTGTGTGATCATCCTACAAGCATGTACCCCGTGTCATCGGTGGTTGTGTAATCAAGCGTCATTGAGTCTCTTCTGGGAAGGCGGCTTTTGAGCCAAGAGTGGGCATCCTGCATCGTACAATTTAGGCGCAGAGCCGCAGATGCACTAGACTTTGAATCGGCGGATGGGCTCATGTACGATTCTTGATCCGATCACACTATGAGTCTATTTGCAATCCGTCCATTTCCCCATCCTTTCATGTGCCAATGCACTCATCCACCAGCCCGTGGTACCTCACCGCTGCTACGGTTACCAATCCAGCACCCCCGACCTCATCAACCAAACGGCAACCCTCCACGCAGAAATTCTCAACACCTCATACACCTCGGCCACCCCCGACACCCTCGACACCCTCGCCTCACAATTCACCACACTCCTCTCCCAACACATGGACCACGCAGCCACAATTTGGCCCCTCCTCCCCGACAAAAAACCCCGCCCACCCCAAGCGTCCCTTGACCCCACTTGGCTCACAAATAAAACACGCACTCAAATACTCAAACTCCGTAAATGCAGCAAAAACAACGGCCCCCTTCCCATCGCCCAAGCCCTATTAAACACAACGGAATATCTCTCCCCTGACGCCATCAAACAACAGTGCCAAGCACGCATCCGCCAGCTCCTTCACGACACCACCACGAATAAGATAAAAAAATTAAAAACTCGAGCCAATGTGGCCTACGACACCTGCCCCAAACTCTCCCACCGCCGATTGAAAATTAAAAGCGGCCTCCTACCCCCCGCCGGCACCACCTCCACCCTCCACCGCATTACCAAACCCGATAAAACCACCGCATCCTCTCCCTCCGCCGTCATTGACGCGGTACACTCTCACTTCGCTAGCGAACTCGGCTGCGCCACCCCACCCGAACTACCCACCCCCCCATGGGAACTCCCTAACAACCCCGACAACTTTACCATCGAACCCCGCGGAGACCCCTCTCTCACCCTTGCCGACATGATTACCCGCGACACTTTCGATAAAACCCTCAACTCCCTAGGCACCGGCAAAGCCCCCGGCCCCGACGGTATCCCCAATGAAATAATCAAATTCCTACCCCCGGCGACCCGCTCCGCCCTCTTCTCTCTCCTCTCCCTCCTAGCACACAAATCCTACACTCCTCCTGATTGGTGCCACAGCACAACATGCCTCCTACATAAAAAAGGCGACCCCTCCCTCCTCGATAACTACCGCCCTATCGCCCTCATGAACAACCTCCTTAAACTATGGACAGCACTAATCAAAGATGCAGGCTCGAAGTACGCCGAAACCCATGGCATTCTCAGCGACCAACAAGACGGATTCCGACAACACCGCAGTATCCACGACGCCCTCTCCTCCCTCATTATGACGATGGAGGACGCGAAACTCCACAGCAAAGACATCTACGTCATGTACGCGGACTTCAAAGGTGCCTTCAACGCCGCGGACCACCGAATCATGTTCAAACACATGCGTCAACTCGGTATGCCTCCCACCTTTGTCGACACATGCGAACAACTATACGGGGTCTCAACCACAGCATATATCACTCCTCACGGCCCCACCCCTTCCATCGACATCAATCGAGGAACCCTCCAGGGCGACACCCTCTCCCCCTTCCTATTCACCCTCTTCCTTGAACCTTTCCTTCGCTGGCTCACGGTGGGAAGCCGGGGCTACCGCCCAGGCCCCCCCACCACTAACGTTGACCCCACAGAACCCACAGCCACATACCCAGGACACGGCTTCGCCGACGACCTCAGCCTCGCCACGGGCTCGACCCCCAACATGACCATCCAGCTCAGAAAACTCTCCCTCTTCAGCGCCTACACCGGCATGACAGTCAACATCCGCAAATGCTGCATCACCGGCGCCCTCTGGCGTACAGGCAACGCCCTCACCCGCGCCAACACTACCCTCCTCGCATCCCGCCTGCAAACACAGTTCATCTCCCTAAACTCCACCCCGGCCCCCATCCCCTCCATTGGCCCCAAGGACACATACCGCGTCCTAGGGGTAGAACTAAACACCTCCCTCAACTTCACCAGACATTGGCATGAACTCAAACGTACCACTGCATCCCTCATCACCGCCCTTTCCACCTCCCCACTAACTCAATCCCGCAGAATCAGGGTCATCCGTGGCCTCCTCATCGGAAAACATTTTACCCTCCAGCTCGGCCTCTTCACCGACTCCCAACTCGACACTCTCGAAGGACAAATCTGCCGCGCACTCCGCTCCGCCGTCTCCTCGGTACGTAACCTTCCCCGCACCGCCCTTCACCGCCCCACATCAGACCTAGGATACGGCCTCCCCTCCCTCAAAGCCCACGCCGCACAACTCACGGTATGCCACTTACATAAAATCATGAATAACTCAGGCTATAGAGGCCACATGGCCCGCGCACACATACGCACCCTATCCACAACGTATTCCCACTGGCCCTCAGAATCCATCATGTCATCCTGTTACACTCCACCCACACTAAAGTGCTTAGTCCGAGCTCAACGCGATGCGGGCACCCTATTCCACAACATTCCCCCACTCTCCCTCACCAACCCTATCGCCTCCACAATCCGTGCCCACTTCACCACTCAAGACAACGCCCTCCTCACCTCACTCCGGGACAAAGCCACACACATCACCGACCCTCACACATACAAACAAGCCTACTGCGATTTCTCCCCCCGCAAAACACACGCCTCCCTCCTACCCCGCCTCACCCCCCTCTGGAAAAGCAACATTACCACATGGCCACAAGTCCTCCTCAGAGCCACCTCATCCTCCTTCATCCTCAAATCATGCAAATCCATCACCACACTCACGGGGTCCACCACCCCCCTCTCAGTTCCCATCCGCCTCCTCGCAGCAATCCTCACCGAACCCCTCGATACTATACACAACCGCCTCCCCATCACAAGCCTCAATACCAACCAAGCATCCCCCCCCACCACTATACATCCCTCGTGGATCCCCCTCCTCTCCCCTCACCTCCCCCGTTCACCCCCCACCCTCCAATCCGGCATCTGCACCTCCCACACCACTCACTCCACCCCCACCGCACCCACCACACACTTAGACACAGAATACCTCACCCCCTCCGACCACCACTACCCCCCCTGCGACGTAACACGCATCATCTCCAAACACAAAGACACAGAATACGGCCAAACGCAGTACATGGTCGAATGGGCCCCGGAACACCTCACGGAATGGGACATTCAGCTACAACTCGACGACGGCTTCCGCCTCATCTCCTCCACTCCCACATCGGTATGCCTCCCCTCCCCCTCCCCCACCACATGCTCCATCTGTCATGACCCCCTGCACACAGAACCCTCCTCCACCTGCTGCACATGCCCGCACTATGCCATACACTCCCAATGTCGCCCAGCTCAAGGACCCACCACATGGCAGTGCGAGTGGTGCGCTCGCGGCCAACGACACGACCTTACCCGCCTCCACGAAGTGCAGTGGGCCCCGTGCCTACAACTCCACGACACCATCAGTGAGACCCCCTCCGGCCCCACCGCCCTTACCGCATTTAACTCCGGCTATGTCCCCTCCACCACACCCATTTTGCCAAAACCCGGACCCCCTCCGTGGTCACACCCACTTATCACATTCAACCATGACCCCATCAACCCCGACCTCGACATGCTCCCTACCGGTAAATTCGCTATCCACGCACACCCATCACTCCACGACACCACCATACTCTGCACTCCCGACGGCCGCGCAGTCACTACCCTTAACGGCCCCCGCGTCCGCCACCTCTACCAACTCTTTCGCCCCGACCTCTCGCAGCATACGTTCGAAGAGGAGGTCTACCACCTCCTCACCCGTCTAGGTTCCCGCTCAGAAATCCACTCACCCACACCCGCCACCACCACCCGTAATAGATGGGCCACTAGAGAAGACCTCCTCACAGCCCTCCGTCACACATTCCGCATCCAGACAGAACTCTACTCCGACCCCCTCAATAAATCCCTTCACTCCCACACCTACCACTCCCTCTACCCCGAAGATATAGTCTTCTCATCTAGCGGCAGCAATGCCCCGCACACATGGCAAGGCACCAACATAGCCAACCCCGAATACGACCACGAATGCATGAGACGAGCCATGGAACACGCAATCACCAGCGCACACCTCACAGCCCCTCACACACCCAGCGCAACCATCCTCATCCTTCCCCGATGGGAACACACACCCTACCGCCACTCCAAATACACCAACTCCCCATACACCCACCACCTCTACACCCTCCCCAACGACGCAAACACATTCCTACCCCCCGACCAACACACCGGCAACCCCACCCCCACCCCATTCGGCACACGATGGATGGTTGACATATACCTCGTCGCTAACCCCCTCGCACTCTCCACCCTCCCTTCACCCACAGCCATGACTGCACTCCACAACACTCTCGAATCTATATACGACACACACCTCCCCAACCCTATCATCACCCCCCCTCCTCCCCACCTCTTTGACACCTACTCACCCCACTCAACAGGTATATATCACCGCCCCCTAAACCCAACTCACCCCATCACATACCCCCTCCCGGACCGCGTTCATCTAACATACCACCCCACCAGAGGCACCCCTGCTTGGAACTGGCAGGACTTCGTCTATACAGACGGCTCGAAAAAAGGCGGCTCGACCCCCCTCGGAGCAGCAGCTACCCACCCCGCCTCGGACACCAGAATCAAAATCTTGGTGACCTCTACCCCTCCCTCACATACCATAAATCGTGCTGAATTAGCTGCCATAGATATAGGCCTCCAACTAGGCCGCACCCACCTCCTCACAGACAGTGCGTGCTCCCTCCGCCTTATTCAAGGTTACTTACACTGCCCTTCCGCTTACCGCCATAACATCCACCGCGACACCCTCTTATCTATCACACACACCCTTAAAACCCGATGTGAAGCAGGCATCCGTACACACCTCGGTAAAATAAAAGCCCACAACCACTCCATCGGCAACGACCTCGCAGACACCCTCGCAAACCAAGCTGCAGATGGCCACCCACCCGATACTATATACACCACAGGTTCGGAAGTCACGATAGGCCACTGGACATGGCCGTACACCCTCATCCCACAAACCCTAGGCGAACCCATACCCTACAGATACACAAACCTCAAATCCGACGCACACAAACACAGCACAAAACACACACACACTCCTCTCTCGGATACAACCAAACACGGAGCCCTCCTCGCCCCACATGCCCACCCGCCTTGTTGCTGCTGACGAAGGTCTCTCGCATGACTCCCTAACCTCATGCCCCGCCGTCCTCCCCCCTGAGATTCTCCCCCCCCTGCTTCGTCCCACTGCACACAAACCAGACTTCATCCGCATCCTCGAACCCAGATTCGTTGGTCACTCCAACGGTCGCCGACGTTACGCATCCATAAAAAAGATTCAGATAGGAGAATGGAAGTACTGCACAGACAACAACCTCTCTCACACAGCCGACCTCATACGTGCCAAATACACACCCCTTGCGAACGTCATCAGAAACCACTGGCCAGGCACAGTGGTCGACATCCTCCCCATTGTCATGAGCCGCACAGGTACACCGCACACCTCCACCATCACGAGTCTCACCTCCCTTCTCACCGCCCGCACAGACCCTCCTGATAAACTCGTCTCCAAAGCACGCCTCGACACTTCTCGCATTCTTACACAACTCCATACGCATACTGTCCAATGGCTGCATCACCTACTACGCATATACCGCATCAAATCCCGCACGACCTCCCGCCGCGCATCCGCACATTGCCCCCACGCACGACCCTGATTGCACACATCCTTCACCTCTACTTGCATCCTCCCCGGGGGGGAGTAAAACCCCCGAACACCCTTGGAGAGGTTGGACTAGGTGGTTAACGGTCTAGCCCTGACTTGTAAGTTCCCTGTATGGCATAGTTGGGAGGGCCCAGAGACAGCAGCCGACGCATCCGGCTTTTGGTGAAAAACCGGCGCATACGGTACATGTTGTAAACAATTTCAATTTCAATTTCAATACGCATCAAAACCCTTGCGAGTATTGTAGTAGCGACGTACCCACGTTGTACGTCCTTCCGATGGAAAAGCACGAATTGGAATTAGTAACGAGTACCTATACAATGCCGTGTAATGTACTGTTGCAGGTTTGTACTCGTCACACTCGTACCCTCCCCCTCTTGACAAATCTTGAGGTTGCCGCGAGGCGGACCTCCGTGGGCTAAGCTCCTTTACTGAAGCAGTTATTGTGACGCAAGTATGCGCACTGGGTGAGCGTGCATGATGTCAGTGCACGCATGAGTCGTGGCAAACTTGTGCCATTGGGGCGTCTCCAAGAATTCTTGTAACGGTGTAGTTCGATGCAAGTCATTTAGCCGGTGCGAGAAAGGTGGAATATCGTCATCATTGAAGTGCGTCATGAAGAGCAAATATTTGCCTCGTCGTCAAGGTAACGACTTGATGCACACAACATAGACTAGAGATGAGAGAGATTTCAAATTCATCATCATCTCTTTTAGGAATTGTCACTGGAACAAGTGGTCAACATCGTGGAGCGGTAGAGCACGGTCGTAGGGTGTTCACATAAAACACATGATGTAAGCGAATTGTCGCTGGAAGTTTTAATCTTTAATTGTGTTTCCCAATATGCTCCTCCACTAGTCCATTGTAAAAGGTCCAAGCTCTCCGTCCTTAAGCTTCGTGTTCGTTTGTCCACGTAAGAAAAGAATCGTGGTAATAATTGACACATGGTCTTATGTGACAAAGTGTGGGGCTGTCGACGGTTGCGAACGAGCTTGCATCTCGTCTTTGAGTAGCAATGACACCGAGCGTACAAGAGCATGTAATTCATGTAACAATCTCAGTCGCCTTGACGCGTCTTGTGAAACAGGAATAGAAGGTCGCATGTTGAATAACAAATCAGGAGGCTCCTCAAGAGAGAACCCACAATTAGCCTCGATGGGTGTGTGTTCAATTCCGAGCGCACGAGAAGTGTTGTACGCAAATTCCACTTGAGGCAACATGTTTGTCCAGTCAAATCCAGTCTGAGGTAACAACATAAGCAACGAAGAAGCTGCTGACATCTGATGTTGACGCGCTCCGATAGTCCATCCGTCTCTTGGTGTCGACTGGAAGACATGTTCATTCGTGTTCCGAGACGTCGCCAAAGTGTGTGCCAGAAGTTAATGACGAATTTCGGGTCACGGTCACTAACCAGTACACGAGGTAGTCCATGCAATTTGTAGACTCCATGTAAAAACAAAGTAGCAATTTCTTCGGCAGTAACGCTTTCTAAACACGGCATGAAATGGGCCATCCGAGTCAGATGATCGACCACAATCAGCACATTGTCAAAGCCGTTGCTCACATGCAAATGTGTTAAGTAGTCAAGACCAACTGTATGCCACGGTCTGGGTGGAACATGCAATGGGTAATGAGTAGCAGCCATCTGTGGGTGTGTCTTTACTCGTCGACACACAACGCAGCGCTCACAAAAATCTTTCACATCTTGGCGAATTCGAGCAAGAATCTGTCGAGCGCTTTAACAAGAGTTCTAGCAGCTCCTCTGTGACTAGCTGACGAACTTTCGTGCAGCTCTGTGATCAATCTCAGTCGGAGCTCAAAGTTCTGCGGAATACAAAGGTGACCGAGGCGCCAAACATACCCGGCTATGGCTTCTATCCGTATGTCTTTCGTCCACTCACCCTCGTCCCCAGAAAACGAGTGTTGGGAGTACCCCTCGCGAATGAGATTAGTGAACTCAAGGCTCAGCTGCAACGCGTTAAACCGTCATTAAGTTTAACCGTGATGGGACCTCCGTCGTAATTTTGGATCTGACGGAACCTCGCTATCCCAAAATAATGGAACTGTGGCCTGAGGTACGAAGTCTGATCGCCGACTTAACGGATCAGCTTCGTTCATGGCTTCTTTGTGATACGCAAGTGTCATCGAGCCCACAAACGGTTGCAGCTAATTCTTGGTAGAGTTTCCAGTGGCGAGTGAGCTCATTGAACTTAGTCCACTTACGAAGTACAAAGACTGCCATTGCAGATGTTAGAGTTGTACGAGGACAACTCTCAAAATGACGAGCAATCTTTTCAGCCAACTCCCAGGGTGGACTTGTGAATTCCCGTTCACCTGACAAGTCTGTCTCCATCATCAAATCACTCGGTGAACAATGAGGTAAGTCACCGTGCGAGTTTGGAACCTTGTCATGAGCACATGTCTCCAAGGTGAAGTCGAAGCGTGCATGCGGAGGTTCGAAAATAGAATCAACTAGTGTCCAATCAATCGAACGTCGGGTTACAAGTTTACGACTCTCCCTCTGCTTGTTCTGACGACAACGACATGCTACTAGTGTTGCAAGAGTCGCGATTGTACTCGATGGAGATGTCGAACGAGTTCCGACGACCTGTGTCGCTAACAATATTTCAAGACGATCAATGGATTCAGCCGGTTGCTCCCGTTCGTCAGTAGAACAGCCATGCTGCCATCATTGCTTCTTCGAAGGAGCACCCATCGCCTCCTTGCCTTTTAGCTCTGGGCATTGGAAAAGACGTTGTCCCTTCTTATGACACTTGAAGCATAGTCCCTCCGTAATATGGCGCTTACGCTCCTAAGGGGTCAAAGCTCCGGCGATGGCACTGAAGTCAATCCGGCCAGTGTTTTGAGAAGTTCGGCCGCGACCTCCTTGTCCTCCTCCACGTGCTCGACCTTGACTAGCACCATCACCGTTTTTGCGCTTCCAGATTTTCGAGGCTCCTACTAAGAAGTCCTCATAGGTGCGCGTTTTAGTTGGTTGGCCGCCTCCATATGATGTCGACGGTCCAGCCGTTGACTTCATACCTCCCAGATGGGGCGAATCAGTAACGACGTCGTTGAGGAAGTTATGTAGCTCCACGAGTTTTAGATTTTGAGCACGATTTGACTTGACATGAGTCTATAGCTGAAAATTAGACAGTCCATTGATGAAGCGAACACATTGAAGGTCAAATGCAAGTTGTTGACGAGACCTTCGTAAGAAGTCGTTGAACTGCTGGGTGTAGACGGCGTACCTGATCTTACCATGCGTTATTCCTAGCATGGCGTTAATTGCGTCATCTTGGATGTTGGGTAGTAAGGACGTCTTACGAAGCTCTGCCACCATTAAATCAAAAGTAGATGGAATGGCCGCCTGTTGTTTACGGTTCAACCACCAGCTAGCTTTTCATGGGTCCAGAAGACTATGAAGTAATCCATATCACTGTGTCGTAAAGATCAGCAATAATTCCGAGCAAGACAAAACGTTACGGTTGTGCCTCAAGCCAGTCTTAAAGTTCTCGGGGTTCACGCTTAGACTGAAACTTCGAGTTAATTGCCGCCTTACGCCGAGTCTCAGAAAGCGTAATAGGTAGACCATCGAAATATGTTGTAGGGACATGAGCTCCCATTCGCAGATTAGTCGGAGTCACACCACACAACTTGTTGATGTAACCTCGGATGAGCAACCACACATGACCAAAGTCGACGGAGGTAAACCGAGGGTAGAGGGAAAACTGCCTCGGTATCGACGTATCGTGATAGCATAGTACTTGGTGGGTGGAAATAGAACGGCGAAAAGTCTCCCATTGAGTCACGTAACCAAAATGAAGTAACTCTAACTTTTGCTTCAAATCTCGAAGTAACCCAGTTTTAGCCGGCGTAAGTGAAAGACCGTCAATGTCAATCGTTTTCGGTACGACGTAAGAACCATCCGCATTAATGGTCGACTGGGCTGTAACCGCATGCTCGAGCAGAGCAAGAGTACGCAAATGAGTCGTCACGTAAGGAACTAAAACATGTGATGTAAAGACGTAAACAAGCTGATGTTGTCCTTCGGGTAACGCGACACGAAACGGGGCGTCACTCAACTGGGTCAAGTCATCAACAGTCAAAATAAGGCCATTTTCCTCGTGTAACTCTCGAATAGCGGCATAAACATGCTCTTCGTTAGGCAAAATCGAACTAGCTGGAAACCAAGTTTTACCAATACGAGGCTTACGCTTTAAACCGCGCTTAATGTCGGTGGTTTTGGAACCTCCAACATGTAGGACGACCACCACGTAATGACCAACTCCAATAGAAGCCATTTCGAATCGAGAAAGCGACGTCGAGTAAATCAAGCGACAACGAAACGTGCGTCGACGAAAGAGCTCCGAAGCGAGTGTGCTCGATCGATAGGTGGAGGTGTAGATGGAGGGAGAATTGAGAAGATGTCTCATTGTTTAGTGTTTAACATTATATTATAGCTAATCAAAGGGAATTGTTAAAAGCATCTGTCACATCCCTCTAATGCACTAGGTTTAAATAGGTTTCAGCCTAGATAGCTTGCACCTGCTTCCGCTCCGCTCTCGTGCTTTGTGCTAGGGCTTTCCAACCGTCATCAACAGACTAGCGACGCGGCTCGTCCAGTCGGGGGAATTACATTCTGTATTTGAAACCTTGCTTGGCGCGTCGTTTGGCTAGTTAGATTTATTGTGCGTACTTGTACGTGCCGGGAGGTAATGGTAGTACAATACGCATCAAAACCCTTGCGAATATTGCAATAGCGACGTACCCACGTTGTACGTCCTTCCGATGGAAAAGCACGAATTGAAATTAGTACCTATACAATGTCGTGTAATGTACTGTTGCAGGTTTCTACTCGTCAAACAATATCAGTTGCGCAACTATGAGGAAAAACTGTTACGATGATCATGGATGCATAGCCACATTATGCCAGCATAACGACACAAGATGTGTGTTACATCTCGAGGTTGTCGATCCATGGGTTTGGTTGAGGAGTTACACATTCAAGTTCATCCCCTCACAACATTATAGATCTCAATTAAACGCTTGCAAATTGCGCCACACGCCCCCTCGCCGGATCATCTCCAACTAGAGTCGTCTCCCTCGTGCAACATGTGCGCCAATTAATGATCGCATGTCGCTATATTATGTTGCTATATTAAGACGCGCTCCTTGAAGGCAGTCTGCGATTACTCGGGCCCAATCGGGGACTTGCCCGGCAAGGTGCAACCCCTAAGCGCTCTCCGCCTTTCGGCACGTCCTCCCGACGAATTGATTGCACATTCCACTAATAGAACCCCCTCCTGACCCCATTCCGAAACCTCGGGTCTAAACTATCAATAAATGTCATGCTACATCATAGATGGTGTGTCGTGCGAGCGGGAAAAGCGTGAGAGGTAGCGCGAGGGCTAAAAACCTGATAGAGCATGCGAAAAGGGCGGGAGTCCGAGTCACCCCGTAACCGTATGAAAAACCGCAACCATCGTTCGCCCTCCACTTCGTTTATTCCGCGTCGAGTGCTTTTAACAAAAAACGGCCCGGCACCTTTGAAACTTTACGCTTTGGGAACCCGGAATGGCTATTCCAATAGACTATGACCGACGGTAGCGAGCCCGCTTAGTTTATAAAAGGTGTTGGGCGAGTGCAAACGACGAGCCTGCTTAGTTTTTACAAGGTTTGCAATCCCACTCATTTTGCTATCGCGGCGGCCCTGTATACTATATTAAAATCAGCTTACTTGACGCGCGGACACCCGCGCTACAAAGATTTGGAGCTTGGCTAGCTCCGCCGGGAGTTTCATCGGTAGGGTCCTCCTAGCGCGCCCGCAATCGCGTGTAGGGGCCACAGGGGTGTGAGTGCATGCCATGCAATTCGCGGGAATCTCGCGTTTTTAGCGCGTGGCCGTTGATGCCTAAGTGAAACGTACATTTACAATGACAAATACATGTGGGGAACTTGCTAGCCAACAACCGCCCATGTAATTGTCGAGCCTTCCTAGGGGGTGAGGCACGACGCGGAGCATGCAGAAGGATAATCGCAGTCGAAGAAGCGACTCGGTCGTCCAGCGGCAACGATCTTTAGGATGTACCCGATGTACATGGTCACCGTAGGACAGCCATGTGCATCGGGTCTTTTGGATAAAAGATATTGTCCGTACCTACCCGCCGTAGATATTTCTGCAAAGCCCATACCACGTATCTCCTTTAGCTCTCACAGCAATGACCATAAACGTATGCAAGGACATGAGAGTGGTTATCGTCGTGCATGCGAGCCACACGTGTGTGCCCAATGTTCTTTGGGGAACGCGAGGACTAGCAAAGGAGGGTAGAGGCGTATCTACAAAGCCGGATCTAATAAGGCAACAAGTCGG
>JAPMLY010000723.1:15956-62833 GCA_026401115.1 Tetraselmis chui
TAATCAGGGACTGGATCCGGATCCTAAGGAGCCGCGAATCCACGAGACTACTCGGGTTCGGACTTGGTCTCGTGGGTCCGGACCCTAGAATCACAGGTAATCGCGGGGTCCGGACCCTAGAATCACAGGTTATCGCGGGGTCCGAACCCTAGGTTCAGTAGGTAATCGCGGGGTCCGAACCCTAGGTTCAGTAGGTAATCGCAGGGTCCGAACCCTAGAATCACAGGTAATCGCGGGATCCGAACCCTAGGTTCAGTAGGTAATCGTTGGTTCCGGTACCAGTTATTGTAAGTAATCGTTGGTTCCGGTACCAGTTATTGTAAGTAATCGTTGGATCCGGTATTCATCGTACTTTAATGGATCCGCGGTAATCGCGAGTACCTCATCCTCGCAAAACGATGTGGAATCGTGATACCCAATCAGTACTCACGATTCCGAGTATCGCACGATTTTGTGGTTGCCCGAAGTGACACGCTGTTTTTTTGGGAGGTATTTGGCAATGCAAATCTGCTGAGGTGTATGTCTAGGATTGGTTCAATATCCCTGATTGTTGTCATTCCGCAGCCTTGAATCGATTGCAGCCCACCCAAGGGCTATTTAAACGGTGCGTACGCGCTTGAAATCCACCATAACCTGCCCGTCCACATCCAATCCTATCACAATTAGCCGCCACTTCAAAAACCGAGCTCAACGTAAGGCGTCAAGCCTATTGGTCCTCCCTGCTGGAAGACTTTCACAACGAGCAAGAGAAAGTTGAAGAGGTAAGCAAGAGTTCCCCCCCCCCTCCGCTTTGCCCTCACCCCCGAGTTAGCTGCGTTGTGATGTTCGGTAGCGCCACATGGCGCCCCCTCCCCGCCTCCGCCCGCACATTTATGTCTGTTTATTTGCTCTATCGAAGCCATAGTAATAGCGTTGCAGTTGAGCTTGTCGACACTTTGTTATCGCTGTTCTGTGATGCTTTTCTATTCTTTGCTTTCCGACGTAAAAGGTTACTTTGTCGTTAAGTATATTGTCGCACTGTACTGTTCGGTAGCGCCGCATGGCGCCCTGTTGTAAGTAATACCGCATACGTATTAGTTGCAGATAGCTACTGAAGCTATTCTAGATATGATTAGTACATGTCTAGATCGGACATACCGATAAACTGTTTGACTCGGTACAGAGCTGTCGCTAGGCTACAGCTCTCACACTTCTGTTGTCCCGACACCACGCCTGTAGGCTGGTTGTCGCCTTAACTGTTCCGTTTGCGGGACTGTGACTGTAACTACGTTTGCGTACGTTATCTTCCACACTAACTGTGTTTGCATGGTTTAATAGGTTATGGGCCCCCGCCTCACGTCACTCACGCGCGACAACCTGGTTCGGCGAGCTGCGATCGACAGCTCTCCCGCAGAAGGCAAGTTTCTATAGACACCTAGTACTTTCAACTTGTAGTCGGCGGTATCGCCAGTATAAACTGCGATTTTAAAACCCGCCACCACCCTCTTAAGCCAGCCACCCGCCGGAGATAGCCAGCCACCCACATCGACGCACTCGTCGTGTGTGGACATGGTGCACACATGTCCAAGCTGGAGAACGGGGGGGTGCACTGTCGGGTGAATACGCATCCACAGGTTGCACGCTAGCCGTAGCTTACCTTTTTAATTTTCATATTAGCTTAGCGACTACGCCATCAGCGCAGCGCTCCACCTGTCTTGGCCTTGGCCTCGACTTGTGCCCCACACTGGGTGGAGGATACAGAAAAGGTGCTCTGAGACACCCCGGGGCTACAGGCCGAGGGTTCGGCGGGCATCAGGCCGTCTCTTTGCATACCGTTGTTAGGCACGAGTCCGACTAGCGGTTTTTACCGCTGCCTGTTTTTCTTCCAGCTCTTTCTTTTTTGCCCTCTGTCGAAATGGCGCAAAAAAACCCGCCTGTTTCACATGTTGGTTCCCCTGAGTCAGGCTCTCAGCAGAGCACTGCCCATACTACCCAGGGTGTTCTCGAGCTGCTACGTGTGCAACTGACGCGCCTTGACGCGTATCTCGACTCGCGGTCGGCCGCCATTGCTGCTCTTCCTGCTGCGGGTGCTATATCGCACCCCCCTGTAGCTCAGCGCCGCCACGATGCTCACCTCGCACACTTTCCGGACGGCCACCACGTGCACACCCTCCCCCTCGAACACCCCCCGGATACTCTCGCGCTGATCTTTGCGCAAGTGGCGCACTTGACAGCTCGTTTCGACTCGCAGTCGGCCGCGGGTGCTGTTGCTGCTGCGAGTGCTAATCCGCACCCCCATGTCGCTCAGCGCCGCCACGATGCTCACCTCGCACACTTTCCGGACGGCCACCACGTGCACACCCTCCCCCTCGAACACCCCCCGGATCCCCTCGTGCTGCTCGTTGCGCAAGTGGCACACTTGACAGCTCGTTTCGACTCGCTGTCGGCCGAGGATGCTGTTGTTGCTGCGCGTACTCTTCCGCACCCCGCCGTCGCACAGCGCCGCCTCGATGCGCACCGCGAGCCCTCGCGCCCCAAACTCGTAGGTGAACACTTGCAACCCCCCCCATACCCCCCCGCTGATTCTGCCCTACACGACATCGCAGTCAAACAACTCCCGCCACACCCTCCCTACCCCCCCGTTGGATATGTCCCTCACCACCCCATACCTCTCATCCCGGAGGCGCCCTTTCACGGCGTCCCCCCCTCCCGTGACCACCCGAATTCGTACGCCCCGCCGTCCCCAATGGCTGGCCACTCTCCATTTCCCGGTGGCCCACCTCTACTCGTCCATGGACATCATTCTTCCCCAATTCTTCATCAACCACACCCCCCGTGGCCGTCGTCGCCTCACCGTTGACCCCGTAGTCATCGGGCGACCGACACACGCAACCCCCGACTTTGACCCAGACGTCCACCCCAGTCTCTTGGGCAGCCCCCACTACGCCCTCGTCTGCACGCGCCCCGCTGTCTCCCCGGTCTTGCGCAGCCTTGGCTCCGCCCAAGCCTCACCCACAGAGGCACATTGGCGCGCTCTGCAACAGGTCCTCCGCTCCCTTCATGGCACCATTCACATGCGCCTGACGTTGGGGGGGGGCCTGGACCACAGCCTCCAACTCACAGGCTTTGCCGACGCTGCCATGCTCACCAAACTCCTCCCAAGACATGCACTTGCAAGACACCGAAGTGCGATCATTGGAGGACAAGACCCAATGCAACGCTTCATCCCGTAGCTACCTGCAGGGGGAGTGTTGTAAGTAATACCGCATACGTATTAGTTGCAGATAGCTACTGTAAGCTATTCTAGATATGATTAGTACATGTCTAGATCGGACATACCGATAAACTGTTTGACTCGGTACAGAGCTGTCGCTAGGCTACAGCTCTCACACTTCTGTTGTCCCGACACCACGCCTGTAGGCTGGTTGTCGCCTTAACTGTTCCGTTTGCGGGACTGTGACTGTAACTACGTTTGCGTACGTTATCTTCCACACTAACTGTGTTTGCATGGTTTAATACGCCCCCTCCCCGCCTCCGCCCGCATATTTATGTTTGTTTATGCTCTATCGAAGCCATATTAATAGCGTTGCAGTTGAGCTTGTCGACACTTTGTTATCGCTGTTCTGTGATGCTTTTTGTTCTTTGCTTTCCCACGTAAAAGGTTACTTTGTCTTTAAGCATATTGTTGCACTGTGTTGTGGCCAGTGGCTCAAGTTGGGAATTTGCTGCAGGGGGACTATGTAACCATATCACTTGTTTACCCTATGTTAGGCACTCTGTTAAAGCAGCTGTCGTCACACAGGCCCGTTTCACTGCAAGATGAGCGGAGGGATGTGGACTTGTACACCATCGAAGCGAAGGACATGGAGCCTCATATGGCGGAGGCAAGGGAGAGTCTGCGGGCCGGAATCATTGAGCGTTTTTTCACGAACATAAGGAAGAACGATTACATCAAGATAGGGATTGCGACATTGCTGGACATTCGGTGAGTACCTTGTAATAGTTGTGTGTGCATGTGTTTAAATTTTGCACATGTGTTTCTATTATATACCTGGTAAAAATATTGAATGTTGATAAATAGATGTGATTGTATCTGAGCGTCCTTGTGTGTGTGTGTGTGTTTGCGTGTATATGCTTATGCATATTTGTATTGAGTGCTTGTATGTGTGTGTGTGTGTGTGTGTGTGTGTGCGTGCTTGTATGCGCATGTACTTCTGCATGTGTGTTTGTGTGTGTGTCTTATGCATGTGTGTTTATGTTTGTGTGTGTGTTTGTCTTATGCATGTGTGTGTCTTATGGATGTGTTTGTGTTTATCTGCTTGTGTGTGTGTTGGCTTGTATGTGCATCTGCTTCTGGATGTGTGTGTATGTGTGTGTGGTGTTCGTTTGTGTAACTATTTTGTATGCTCTCTACGTGTTTATGTGTGTGTGTGTGTATGCAAATTTACTTGTGCATTTGCTATGTTAATTAAAAATGTGAATTGTGCAGGTTTAAGAATATGGACTTCAATGGCATTCGTCCCGACTTTGCGCCTACAATTTTGGCGGCTGCAAGAAGGGAATTTGGAGAGCAGTGGCGCACAGAGCCGGAAGAGAGCGAGGCAGAAGGCGGTGCTTATCCAAGCATGAATGCTGCAGAGCTTGGCAAGCAATTGATGTCGTCGAAGAGTAAGTCTTTCACTGCATTCCTTTCCGGGGATTTGAATGGGCGTGTGACGCCCTCTATAGCCAAGCACGTGGAAAAGGATGACTTAGAGCGTTACCTTGAGCTGCCCCAAGAAACGGACAAGGACATTTGTGTGTTGACATGGTGGAAAACACATGCAGCTCTGTACCCCGACTTGGCTTTAATGGCGCGGCAGTACTTATCTATGCATGCTACCTCTGCTGCATGCGAGCGTTTGTTCAACAAAGCGGGGCGAATGCAAGACGCGTTCAAGAAGAACACCAAGGAAGATAGCCTAGAGGATGCCTTGTTAGTCTCATGTAATTGTTGAATTATGTATGCGCGAGGAATATGGTTGTCACCACAAGTCTATATAAACTGTAAGAAATGGTTGTCTTAAACCTGTTTTCATCCATATTTTGTGCATTTAATGTTCATTTGGTGGACTCGCACTGGCCATGCGATATACCATTTGGCATTACTTGTCACATCATGTGTGAAAAATGGTACTGCATCGGAACCTGTTTCCCTGTGATGGCAAGTGTCTTTTTGAGCCGGAGGGCTATAAACTCACATACGTTGCTTGTGGCACTTGCCGGAGGGACCAAAAGCTTTGCTAAATTGTATGGGATAGACTGTAAAGTACTAAATATGATTGCAGCGGGCAGAAAGTATGGGAAGTGAATTGTACGTATCTACTGTATGGGATCCAAGCATAAGCAGGCGCATAGAACTAGTAGAGATGTAAAAATTCAATTTGCAGTACAAACTTCCCCCAAAATGCGCAATTTGTATCAATTTGCATGAGTACTTCGAGTACTTGTTGGAATCGCGAACCCAACGAATCCAACGGAACCAAAAAATTTAGAAGTACTCATGTACTCGGTTCCGGAATCAAAAACACAGGTACTCGCTGGATCCGAACCCTAGAATCACAGGTAATCGCTGGATCCGGACCCTAAAATCACAGGTAATCGCGGGATCCGGACCCTGGAATCACAGGTAATCGCGGGGTCCGAACCCTAGAATCACAGGTAATCGCGGGGTCCGAACCCTAGGTTCAATAGGTAATCGCGGGGTCCGAACCCTAGAATCACAGGGAATCGCGGGGTCCGAACCCTAGAATCACAGGTAATCGCGGGATCCGGATCCCTTTTTTAGAGGTACTCACTAGTTCCGGATCCAAAAAAATCAAGTACTCATGGATCCGAACCCAACAAAAAAATGGCGGATCCAGTCCCTGCACTTAATGGCCCCCCACCGTCATCTTGTTGCTGATGTGACGGTCACAAGCGCTCTCACGAACACCATTGTTCCTCCGATAGGCGCTCGCCTCCCACTTCCGGGTAATCTTGCATTGGGAGCTCAAGAAGCCAAACTCATTGCGGACCTCTGCACTTTTGCCTTACTTGGCACGCCGTCGCTTCAGACGGTCCAAGACTATTACTATCCCTTCGCTCCGGAGGATGGGGGCCGATTGGCGCCTATGGCGGTTAAGTTGGTTGATAGCCTCACGGTCTAGCTATGACTTGTAAGTTTCCTGCATGGCATAGTTGGGATTGCCCAGAGACGCCGGTTTCACCCGGTACATGTTGTAAACAATTCATTTCAATTTCAAATGGTTGATCGCCGGGAAATTTTGGTGGCAGATCGTGGCGGCCCTTGAAGCGGACTCTCGTTCATTGCGTTATGATAGCGCTATGTCCGCATGCAACATTTCGTTCGTCGATCCACTTCGGTTCCCTTTCGACGGTTTTTGAAGGATGTGCGGCGATAATTCATGCAATGTCTTTCTGCTGCTCTTTATGATATTTTGGGTTCTTATCTTCGCGATACTTTGCAGGAGAGCAATGCTGATACTGTGGCATGCCTTCCTGTTTCTCGGGCTTAGGCTTGTGGGGTTTTTTCCTCCTTTTTCTTTTTGCTTGGTGGTAGTTTCCACTACTTTTTCTTGTAAGAAAATGCTTTTTGCACACCGCCGTCGTTCCGGGAAAAGGCGCAGGATGGGAAGTACTGTTTTTATAGCCAACATAATATTGATATTTATAAAAACCCTAAACCCTAAAAGCCATAAATCCTAAATCTTGATATTTCATATATAAAAGCGATGATTTGATAAACACACAGCTGTTCTTGTTCTTGTAAGAAATCGATTATAAACACACATCTGCTGAAGTATCGACACAGGTACTGCACAAGCAGTTTCATCCATATACTGCGCAGAATACTGCAAATATAGATGGGCTTCCGCAGCACTTCCATCATCGGCACCAAACCAAGAATTAATGCCGCCTGCCTCTCCGCCGAGCACCGGAGCCCTCCTCACCTTCCGCCGCGCATTTCACAGCGAGGACGTCTCAGTGCCGTAGCTGCGCAGCGTAAAGACAGCCAAAACACCCGTCGTATAGAGAAACGGTGGTGCAAGACGAGCTGTGGAACCGCTCAGCCCCACCCTGTCAGGACGGCAGCGGGTTGGCTGGCGACGAGGCTGACTCATTAATACATAGAAATAGTAAAATACAGGGGCGGTAAATGACGCTCGGCAACGGCATCTGAAAATACGACTGCGCCTTTTTATATCTGCACCGCGACGCCATGTCAAGCGCCACAGCTCAGGCCCGGGGTACCAGGGTGGACGTGCTACTGACGCTGCTTTTCATCTCCACGTCGCCACTGCGAGCCGTTCTGGCACAGCAGCAGCAGGGGACTCCAGAGGTGTGCCCCGCGACGCGTCTCGAAAACGTGTCACTATAAGCCCAGCGCGCTTGTACGGGCACATTCCGAAATACAGGATGAAGTAAAGAAAACCATGCGAGAGTGATACGAAAGTATGACGATGACAAACAGCAATCTTGCCTCCCGCCTCACCTTGTGTTTCGCGTCGCTCGCCACCTGGCGCCCAACGCAGCGACGTAACAGTTCTTCTCCCTCACGCTATTCGAAAATACCCACTGATCTGACTTTATCTTACTGCTGTGAGCCCTGCAGCCGACGGAGGCGGGGGCTCTACTCGCGAGTAGCAACAGCAGCACGAGCGCGGCCTGCGGTGTCGGTGCCTCCGCCGAAGGTACCAGTACCTGTACCCCCCCCACTCGACGACGTGCCCGCAGCTCAACAGCTGTCCTTCAAGTTTCGCACCGCACAGCTCAGTGGCTGCACGCTAGTGGCTGAGTGTGGCGGTTGCCGGTGTGATGTGCGGTGTGGCAGACGACGGGGCTGTGCTGGTTCGTTGGAAAGAGAGCTTTGTGCGGACGGTGGACGGCAGCCCGGTGCGACGGTGGGGCGGAGGTGGGGCGGGAGAAGAGGAGGAGGGGGGCGTGTGTGGGTGGGGGGGCGTGGCGTGTGAGGTCGTGGAAGGAAACCGTCAGCGCATCACTGGCCTGTGGGTACCCCCTCTGTGCTTCAGTCACGTGCATGACTGAAATATTTCCTGAAACAAATAATTATAAACACATTATTGTGTCATTATATGTCATAAAATGCGTGTGATGGTTAGGAAATGCAGTTGATGCACTGCAGGGGAACGTAGGGCGTTGATGTAATAGATTTTTGGAGGAATTCGAGGCGACCTGTGCCGCCCGTCTCATCAACCACCTGCTTGCACCCCTCGTGGTGCAGATCCGTGGGACTCGCCGGTGCGGAGGCCCCCATCCCCGCGGAGCTGTCATGTCTCGTGGAGCTCGTCTACCTGTATGCGCCCCTCCCCTCCATCTCCCTTCCCTTCCCTCCCTCCCTCCCTTCCAGTAGGTGCATGAATGCAGTGTGCTAATGCATGAGTGGAGGGGAATTATGGCAGACTGAGAGTTTGCAATGAGCTAAGCAATCATGAATGAACGACTCAATCAAGTATGGAGTGGGAGGGGATTGGTTACCTTTGGCATTGGGGGCGTGCGTGCATTCGCGGGCATGAAAAGGGGAGGTGTGGGATAGTGAGTTGAGGTGTTGTGTGGTGGGTGTGTCCTGGTTTGCGGAACAGGGAGCTCAATGGTATCGAGCTGACGGGGGAGCTGCCGGAAGGGTGGTCTACCCTGACCCGCCTCAGAGTCCTCAACCTCAATCTCAGCATGCTCCGTGGGACGCTCCCGTAAGACCCCCCTCCTCCTCTCCCCCTCTTTCCTTCTCCTATCCTCTCTAAGACAAAATCGAAAAGTTCGAGAATACAGATGTAAAGATGAAAGTCCCAAAAATGTAATAATTGCTTTTGAAAATCACAATTATCAGCACAATCAAGGTATTATAAATATTGTGAATCCAGTCAGCATTGAGATTTCGTAGTACACTGCCTTTGAAAGGGTGAAATGTTGGCAGACACATATATTCGATGTTTTTGGTTATTTAAAGGCTCGTTTATTGAACGGTCGTACGTGGAGGTCGGACAATGATCAAAGCGACGATGAGTGGGGGAGGAGGATGTGCGGCTGCGGAACTCGCGCATTAGCTGTTCGGCATTTTTGGTTGACTGCCTGTGACGGCGATGGCGCTGCAGACCGGCGTGGTCGACGATGCGCGGTGTGGAGGATATGCGGCTGCGGGACTCTGCGCTGACGGGCCCGGTGCCGATGGAATGGGCGACGGAGCTGAAGCAGCTGCAGTTCATCGACCTTGGCGCTTCCCTGACGGGGGCTTTGCCGGTCGAGTGGATCGCTAACTGCCGTCGCCTGAAACTTCTGTGCGTTCTCCCCCTTCGACTCAGGATCCTCTCTGACATTGCCCAGTTCCTCATTATGGCAGCCGAAAGTACGCACAGTTTTGGCGCTGTCAAGGGATTTATGTTTAGGGGCGAACGAGGGGGTTGATGGTGCTCACATGTCTATACAGGTTACTGTCAAAGAGCTGTTGACATATATGTATGTACTCTCGCTAAAAGCTCTGTGCGCCCTTTTAGGCCTTAGTACCAAGTAGGGTCATAGCTATTTTGGATCAAAGGCAACTCTACGTGCACTATCAATGCTACTAGGCCTTGCTTCAACCCATCTGGCTTCTCAAGCTGTGTGCGTGTGTGTGTGTGTGTGTGTGCGCGCGCATGTTTTTGTACTTTGTGATCGGTTTGTGCATTTGCACATTTGTATTTGTCTTGAAGTGTGTCGAGTTGTTAGTAGAAGGACGAGAGAGAGAGAGAGAGAGAGAGAGAGAGAGAGAGAGAGAGAGAGAGAGAGAGAGAGAGAGAGAGAGAGAGAGAGAGAGAGAGAGAGAGAGAGAGAAAGAGAGAGAGAGCGCGAGAGAGTATGTGTATCAGTGGGAGCTGGCGACCATGGGTAGATGTATGTGGTCTGGGGGGTGTGCTGTGGATCGTGGGAGAGGGTTGCGCAGTTGCGGTTATCATGGGAGAGTTGAACTTTTCCACCGTCATTCCATTATTTTCAGGAACCTAGATGGCAACCGATTCACGGGCCAGCTGCCAGCGCAGTGGAGCGCCTTCAGCACACTCCATGACCTCCACCTGTCCCACACGACGCTGTCCGGCTCCCTCCCCCCTCAGTGGAGCGCGCTGGGCGGTAGCCTGCACCGACTGGCGATGCCAATGGCCTCCAAGCTGACAGGCGGCCTGCCAGTGGAGTGGAGCACAATGAGCCTGCTGCAGGAGCTGAGACTGACGGAAGCCTCCCTGGCGAACGCTACACTTCCAAACAGCTGGTCAGCGATGACGGCGCTGTTGGCGATGCAGGTGGAGAAGAATGGGCTGAGGGGCGGCCTCCCTGCCTCTTTTTCCACCTTGCGCAGTCTGGAATATCTTGGGCTGCGCGGCAACGCCCTCAGCGGTGAGAACCCCCCCTCACCTCCCTCTCCCCGGACTGGCAACCGCCGCCCTCCAGTTGCTGCCTACATAAAAAAGTAGATGGTGACTGCGGGTTGCGTTGAATTGCCGAAATATGTTGTGGTAAAGAGCGGCAAACACGGGAAGTGGGGGTTAATTTTGAATTTTGTGAAGGACTGTTGGCTTAATGCAGGGGCTCCATTTGGAGTGGTTGCATAGAAATAAACGTGGCTGCCAATATGCATCGTGTGTGTGTGTTTGTGTGTGTGTGTGTGTGTGTGTGTGTGTGTGTGTGTGTGTGTGTGTGTGAATAGTAATATTAATAGTAATTGTTGGCGAAACGGAGTGAATGAATACGTGTGTGAGTCAATTATTGGGAGTGACTGCGGGAGCCGTGGCTGAGTTAGAGACATATACACACACACGCACACGCACGCATGTACGTACATAGATACCTGGGGGAGGGGGGGGGTTATGACTTAAGAAGGCTCATGCATACGGCTGTGGCGATACACAGGGAGTCTCCCCTGTGGGTGGGGCGGAGCGATGACGGCGCTGAGGGAGCTGTCGCTTAAGCAGAACCAAATGAGCGGGGCGCTGTGCCCCGAGTGGAGCCGGATGTCGGCGCTACAAGTGTTGGAGCTGGACGGAAATCGGCTTAAGGGTACCCTTCCGCCGGCTTGGAGCGCCCTCAACGACCTGCAGGACCTGGACATAGCGTTCAATAGAATGTCAGGTATGCGGGACCCCACATATCCGCCTCCCATCCCAGTTTGCCCTGTTTCCGTTGTGCCGTGTTTGATTGAACATGTACTTTGCTGTCTCTTTTCTAAATGCACAACTTACATATTTTGTTTTGGAGCGTTGGATGAATGTTAGTGACATTTGGACGTAGACCGTTTTTGTTACGGCACTTGGCTGAGTGATCTGCTTGGGACGGCTTGGCAGGAACCATCCCGGATGCGTGGCTGCGCCTGCCGTCGCTTGAAAAGTTGCGGCTCAAGGTGAACAACATCAGCGGCACGCTCCCTGCGGCGGGGGACCTCAGCGGGCTGGTGCTCAGCGAGCTGCGGCTGGACAGCAACCACATCTCGGGTGCGGTGGAGATGCATTTTATTTATTTTTGGGGGAGGGGTTGGGTTTTTTGCTGTGTGCAGTGGCTGTTCGGGTGTGCGCTGCTTTGGGTATTTATCTGACCACCTCTGATATATATTTTGTTTTATTGTAGGCACTATTCCTGCCGAGATGTCTGAGATGCTGACGCTGACGGAGCTATCACTCACTCACAACCGCCTCACGGGCTCAGGCAACCCCCCTTCCCCCCTCCTCCCTGCCTTCCGAAATGCCTGAATCAAGGTGGGAAAGATAATATAATGTGGAGAAGGAAGGCAGAGAGTAAAGTGATCAGCGAAAGGGGAGTTGGAACCACTCTGGTTTAGAATATTTGCAGCCGTTGAGTGAACGCATGAAATATTACGAAAAATATAATGAATGAATGAATGAATGAATGAATGAATGAATGAGCAATTTGGTTAATGTGGTGAGGAGTAGTACACGAATGTTTCATGTCAATGGGGTAATTTGGGAAATTGCGATTGGTGGTCCGTTTGTCGTTTCCGAGTACTCAAGGGTCTGCTGAGGGTCTGCGTTTGTGTGTGGCAATGCGAGTAGTGCCTCCCGAGTTTTCGAGGCTTGTGTTTATGAGGAGCCTTCACCTGGGCGGCAACCTGCTCGAGGGCGGCACCAGCTGGGCGGACAAGCTGCGGCAGCTGACGAGCCTCAGCCTGTGCGCGCCGCCTTTGCCCCCACTAGCACCCAACGCCACGCGTCCACCTGTCGCACCACTGCCCGGCGAGGCTTTGGGTTCGGAGGTATCGGGGAACCAGTTTTGTGGCGCCCCTCCGCTGCTGTTGTCACAGGTGAGCCCTCCCTCCTGTGTTTGCTGCTATCAGAGCGCTGATGATGCAGCTGCGGTTGGCTCGTGTGGCTCTCAGAAATTTTAACGTGGCGCTGAATGCCCTGTTTATTTTGTTGACATTAGTTTGTGTTTGGTTGAATCTTCTGCGGCATTGCGCAGTGATTGTGATTTTGCAATTCTCAGGCCTATTACTCTCCGTCATACAAATGACACAAGGTCTAATTGATATGTACATCATTCCACTTACCACCCTTGACGCGATGACAGCCGTTATTGCAGCGGTTCTCTGTGGTTTATAAAATTAAACATTTTTAATTTAAAAGTTTGAATTGGGTACAGTTAATATTTTTGCATGTTTTTAAACTGGAAACAAACACACAATTGTCATTCTTTGAAGACCACCAAATGTTTCTCTTTTTCTGCTCATGCGAAGTTGATGGTAATGAATGTGTGTGTATATGAATATGCTAAACAATGCCACACTCATTAATTATCATATGTGCTGATAATGGTTGTTTTGAAGCTATACCCAATATACCCAGATCGATCTTTTTAATCCTATTATTTTGTGGCGCTTTTTTTTTTCATCACGATTTTGCCATTGTTTTCATCACCGCCTGCATTGGTCATGACTTTTTTTGGTTTCAATGGCCGCAGGCAGTTTCTGCCGTCGGGGGCGTTTCAGCTGACCCGCTGCCCAGCTCTTCGTTCCCGCAGCCAGGAAACCGAGACGACCTCCCTGGCCGGCCCGGGCCGGGCGCTTCGCACGGGGTTTTTCTGGGAGGCCTCTTACGCTCCGCTTACTTTGGCGACAGCGATGACGACTCTGACGATAAAAAAGGCGGTGGCGGTAAAAAGGGAGACGGCGGACCGGGTGGACCTGACGGTCCGGGAGGTGGCGGGCCGGGAATAGACGACCGCCCCCCCGACTTGAGCTGCTTCACCTCCGTCGAGTGCTCCGCGACCCCCGCTCCGACTCCAATGCCCCCTTCTAACGAGTTAACCCCCTCGATCTCGCCCGATTTGTCCGCCGAGTCGACTTCGTCGGATTCCGTGCTGCTGGCAGCTGCCGTTTCGTCTGCCTCGGCGGCGGTGGTGGTGACCGTTTTGGGGGCTGCCGTCGCGTTTCTCGTCTGCGGGAGGCGGCGGAAGGCGGCGGTGGGTCACGGCGGTGACCCGGAGGGCAGCGCGGGATTCAACGACCTCTCGGGGATTCCGTACGCGGTGCAGGGGTCGTCGACGGCGACGACGGTGTCGGGCGTCTCGTTCTCGCTGGCCGGCGCTGTCGGCCCATTCAAGCAGCCGCGAGTCGGGATCGAAATGACAGAGTTTGAGCACATGGCGTCCCGACGGGTGCTGCATCCAAATCAACTGAGCAGGTGGCAGGTGCGCACCACATAGCCACGCACTCATTCCTCACATTATTTACACAGTGTGTGTGTGTGTGTGTGTGTGTGTGTGTGTGTGTGTGTGTGTGTGTGTGTGTGTGTGTGTGTACGTGTTTGATATTTTGTGTCTGCGCCGTTCAGTCGTTCGTTGTTTGTGGGAGAATGGCTTTTTCGATATATGATGCCACTTTGCTTTGTTTATTGATATCGCTAATACAAAATGTTTTCAGCGATTAGTTTTTGCATGGCGGACGATATGCTTTCGTTTGTACAAAGTACCCGTATAACACCAAGAATGTAAGGACTGCAGTGGAAAACCCAAAGCAAAAGTGCGGAATAACCTTACATATAATCGCAGCATAGTACATGTACGGGTACGGGTAGGGGTAAAGGAGCAAGGACACGGCTTCATCCGCGGGTTTGAAGCAGCGATAGTGTGTTGATGCGTTAACGAAGGAGTCGAGCCAATCCGGTTGGTGTCCTAATTATGGAATTTGAAGTGAGGCCGATGTTGGTTTTGTTTGCACTGCATGTTTCACCCGCTATGTTGAAGGTGAATAGATATATACAATTTTCCGTGACCCTCTTGTTACTTCTGCCCTCTTGGTTCCCCCGCTGTTTCCCTGTCCTCCTGTCCACTATCTATGCTTTTTCTTCAATTCAATGGCAATATATATGTAAAATGAACGTCGCGACTGCTGGAACATCTTGGTTCCGATGATTCATAGAGATACTCAAGCGACTCTATAATTGATTTATGGAGACACACTAAGTGAAATCGCTCTTTCATTTTAATGTCATTTTCTGTTTATTTGATTTATTTCATTATAGTATATTGAAAATCGGCGCTGCTCGCAGATTCCGTTTCCCGCGGTTTTCAATCTGTATTGTTAATTTTTGTGTTCCGCCTTGATTACTAACAATTATCACAGAACAATTATCTTTCTCTCAATATTAGCCTCTCTTCCCTTTTTTCTGTATTTTCCCTTTTCCAGACACGCGTAGCTTTCTATAGAATATTGCCAATACACTTCGGAAAGAACCAAAGGAGCCGACTGCGGAGGTAGGAATTAACCATAATGTTTCCTTGTGGGGGTGATTGTCCCTCAGGGCGAGCTGGCGAGGGCGAAGAGCCTTCCTGGTGCGGGGCCTACCGGCAGCACTCGTGCCTACTCGCCCCTGGAATCCGAGTTGGATTACAGTGAGGCCGAGTCGGTGTCGAGCGTACAGCGCGTGAAGAGCTCCTTCGCTGTGATGGACACCACTCGGCGAAACTCGGCGAGGACGAACAACGGCGACGGGTTGTCGCCGAACGGCGACTTTGCCGCCGTCGACCTCGACGTCAGCTACGAGCGCGACATAAAGCCCTACCTGTCGCTTAAACTCGGAAGCGGAGCGTTTGGCGACGTGTACCTTGGAAAGTTCAGAGGCCGTAAGGTGGCGGTGAAGCTACTGAGTCGCGCGTTTCAGGGCGCCTCCACCGCGCAGTACCGTTCCTTCCAGCAGGAGGTGGAGCTGCTGAGCGGAATGCCGCTCAATGAACGCATCGTGCGCATCCACGGCGCCTGCCTCACGCCCCCCCATGTCTGCATTGTGTACGAGCTGCTGCCCACCTCTCTATACGGACGAATGCGGCTGCGAACAGAGCCGCCTCTGTCTTACCTCCAGATCCTTCGCATTGCTCGCGATGTGGCCGAAGGTGCGTCTCCCCCCCCCCCCCCCCCCCCCCCCCCTAAAGTCAAACAGCCACTCTCTGTCATACACATTCACACACACACGCGCGCACTACCGCGCACACTTCCTTGCACACCCACCCACCCACGCACCCACGCACAATCACTCACTCTCATATTCACACATACGCACAGTCACCCATACACACACCCACACTCGCACACCCTCACATTCACACTTTCGCGCTCGTACACTTTCACACACACACACACACACACACACACACACACACACACACACGCACACGCACGCACACACACCCGCGGACACACCCACACACCACACCTTAAACTCCTCCCCCCCTACACCATTTACACTGCACCCATCAACCCTAGTCTTAACCCCTAATTTCGCTTTACCCGAATTATTTTTTCGTCTACGACATACACTGTCAATTATTGGCTCACCCCATGTTTTGCTTCCCATTCCGACGCGTGTTTATCAGTATCAATTTCATTTATAGCTGTTGGCGCCAGGCCGAATCTCCTTGATTCATATTATGCATAAATCAACACTCCTCTTCAGTACCCAACTCCAGTACCTACACTCCTTGCTTAACCATGCTTGCGTGATAGGCATGTCTGAAAGAGCGATAGGCTAAACAATAGCTCAGTCGAGGACGGTTCAAGCCAAACCAGCCGAGAAGTTATGTTAGGGAAATCAACTCGGGGGTTACTTGCGCTTTTTCAGATGCCATCACTCGATGAACAGAACTCGATTTATCCGTCAAAGTCGACGCAGGTCCATCCTGTGAGTCGGCCATCGCATATTTATGTATTATTTTGAATTTTTTCTACTTAAAAAAAGGGACGACGGCACACATAGCTTCACATGTGGGCCTGTTTCATGGTAATTGCGTCAGCATCTTGTTTCAGTGAGTGTTTCGAATTTACTGATCTGTTTGGCTTCCCCGCTGTCAGGACTGTCCGTTCTCCACCCCGGCATCATCCACCGCGACCTCAAACCGCAAAATGTGCTGCTCGACGGCGCTGGGCGGGCCAAGCTAATCGACTTTGGGCTGAGCCGTGCCAAGACGGCATTGGAGAGCTACGTCATGACGGACACCGGCGGCACACCAGGTGAGGGGTGCCACAATTTTGGCCGGCAGTGGCATTCCTGGTCAGTTTTTTATGATAATGCGTTTTTAATGATTATTACATTTATTTCCTTACCAACCCTTGCCTTGCCAGGCTACATGTCGCCCGAGGTATTTGACGGCAGGGGCCGCATCAACGAGCTCTCCGACATTTACTCCCTCGCCGTCCTCATGTGCGAGATGCTCAGCGGCGCCGACTCGATTTGGAGCTCCTACTGCCACGCGGCGCAGGTGAGAAAGAAATAGTGTTTAGTGTATACTCGACGAAATGCATTTGCGACGGAAAAGGAATTTAATGATGTGAACCAGATAGTATATGTTGCATTGAAAGCAGTCATTAGTAGTCGATTACTTTCTTGGGGCGGGGGGGCAAGTGGTCAGATTGCGAACCTTCGCTCATACACTTGTCAGCCGCAAAAAAATGCTTGAGATATGTGAGGGTAAATGCGCAGAAATGAAGCCATTAATAATAATTAGTTTATTGCGGAATGTTTAAGCATCGGCCCAAAATATATAGTAATGATTATTAGTGACGTATTAGTGATCGTCATTATCTGTGTGTCTTTAGTAGAACTGTGAGCCACTGAATTGCTGTCGTTGTATTGCCGTGGTGTTTAAGGGTTTTATTAGGGTTTCTAAGGGCTGCGTGTTCAGGTCGTATTAGTAGGAGTACAACACGCATGTACATGTACAGATGCTGCGATAAATAATAAGTGCAGAATGTGCATCTGTATTAGTAAGTTAGTCTTTTAATTTGACGAAGCAGTGGATTAGCGAATAGAACAAAATTCAGTATATATTCACGCAAAATTCATTTTCCTGTATACATGTTGATGTGGGCTCTATTTCTACTAGGGCAGTATCCTGTATACGGGTGCCCGGTACAGGTACGGGGACATATGAAAAAAAATATGCGCAATCAAATGTCGCGCCATATGATGATTAGATTTTTATACCATTTGATTACAATTATTCAACCCACTATTTATGGTAAGATTATAAAATCGGAGTCAAGCTGCACGGCGGGGATTCGTGTATATTTCGCTATCGTAGAAAAGGGAAGCTCCTTTTGTGCTGCATGCTGACGGTGGCGTGCATTGTGGGACGACGCGGCGCAGATTGTGGTGGCGGTGGTGTCGAGAGGGGAACGTCCGGCCATCCCCTTGACGTGTCCGGACAACATGCGAACGTTGATTCAACGATGTTGGGCGCAAGACGCGCGAGAGCGGCTGTCCGCTGCGGAGGTGGTGGCCGAGTTGGACGGCATAATTGAGGCGGAGGAGGGTAAGGGCGGCCAGGGGGATGATGAGGTTGTTGGGGCAGGAGAGGGGGGAGCGTCTGTCGGACCTGCCCCCGCTGAACCTCGCCCTGCAAGCTGGGCGTGCAGCTTTGGAGTTTACTCGTCATAGCTGCCGAACGGTGGCTTCTGATCTGGTGACGCTTCTGATCTGATCTGATGACGCTTCTTGATCTGATGACGTGGAAAATTCGGGAATTGGCGCACGTGGGCAGCGAGCTCGCTCACAATTAGCCGCTATGTCCCCGCACAGGCATTCAAAAAGATTCAGGGCAAAGGTAAATTATTCTTTGGGCGACTCCGTATTTTTGGAGGTTCGGATTGGACCTGTTCGGCCTCAGAGGTCGACACGAGGGCGGTTTAATTACAAGCAAAGCGTGCTGTGCAGGCAAACAAATTGTAAGAAAAATATTTTTGGGCGGATATTTATGGCGGTGTTTTTGTAATATATATTTACTACCCGCCATACTGTACTGCGTCAGGGCACAAACCATATTATTGCTTACAATTAATTGCATCGTCGGGATTTAAATATCAGCTATTCATCTTGATACAATCATGTAATCTGTCATTTTTCTTTTGGCAGCTGACGACTTTTGGCAAATCGCTATAATCAGGAGATTCTACGGAAATGCATCCTCGACGTAGAATGGGTTGCCTCGCAAATGGATTTCGTGGTAGGTCGGTTGTGAGCGGAAAAATCTATGAAGCTGTCCAATGCGGACGTTGATGGCGAGTGGGATGGTGGTGTATCGGTGGGGGGGGGGAGCTTTCAACTGTCCCGGTGTTTTTATTTTTTATTTTCAAATTCCAAATGAGTATTACTCTTCTTCACTTGGCGAGCAGACTCCAGGGCCACCCATCCCACTTCGACGGCGCCACAAAAGGGGTCTCATCTTGGCGCTGCTCGCCCTCACAGTTTTTGGTCTCCTGCCAGAGCGTAGCCAGCAGCCCGTGCGCGTTCGTTCTGTAATTGAACTCCGCGCGCTCGGTCCAGCAGTATCCGTCTTCCGAGAATCCATTATTATCGTAGCTGTACTCGTACCGCACTCCCTCACCAACTTCCCCGCTCGCAGCCATTGTCAGCGCGATAGAGCACCCGTCGGCCAGGATTTGACGGAGGATCCGGCCCTCTTCGCCCTCCACCCCTTCGGAGCAGCTCTCTTCCGTACGGCACAGAGCTTCACGGGAAGCTTGAGCGCGGCTGTCGTCGTCGTCACCGCCCGCGAGGCAGTCGAAATTCAGGTTCGACCACCGGGCGGCTATCTCGGGGCAGATCGGGTGGTCTATCTGCACAGGGAAATCAGTCGTGTTATGTCAGGCTTCAGGTAGACACTGCTATGTTCCGAGACGCGTCGATAACGTTTAGGCGGTCGGCGCAACTGCGTTCGTCACTATCATCCCGCTTTTGAGATTCAAATAAATATATAAAAAATGATTCAAATTAGTGTAATTTCATTCGAGATAGTTGGGTTTTACATTGCTTTACTGAAATATATTTGTTCATAGATTGCGGTCGCTTCATACCTTCAGTGACCAGCAGTCGGCGTATATGTTATCCATCAATATATTCACTACCGTGTCTAGGCAGCCAATGCGGTGCTCCGCCTTGCCCGTCACTCGATAATCATCGAGCAATGAGTGTCTAGATCGACGCGTGGCGGGGACGCTGCTTGAGCGGGTGCACAAAAGGCGACAGTCCGCGCCGCCGCACCACAGCAACTGATCTGCCGATCCCCACTGCAGCCATTCAACAGCCGCAACGCAAATCGACCGTAGGTCGTCGTCTTTACGAGCGACGTTGGTCTCTAGGTTGAGAGTTAGCAGCGGTGTCTTGCCATCGTTTTCGATTTGATGGAAGCTGAGGGGGCGGAGAGGAGCGGGGGTGGAGGATGATGCGGCGAGTGAGAGATACGACGCGCCTCCGAGTTGAGCCAAGACTCGCCCCGCCCCGGACGCCAGCTCCCATCCCGTCGAAAACTGCAATGATCCGGCCCATAAATCCTCAGACGAGGATGACGGAGCGAAGATGAGGTCGCGGAAGGCGCGGGAGATGGCACCGACGGCCGCTAAGGAACGCGCGTCGCAGAAAGGAAGCGCCAGCTCCAGCGCCAGCTCCGCACCTCGACCCACTCCGCCACAGTCGCAAGCCAACGCCTTCTTGCGGCGAATAACATCCATATTGGTAGGGATTAACATCGTCCAGGAATGTTTATTTGGAGCGTCGGTCTCTGGATACGGCCTCAAAGCTATGCTTGTCGCGTCCGTCCCGAACTTCCGACCTCGCACCTCAGCAGTGGCGCTGAAAGCCTGAAAGGGGTTGCGTGCAAAGACGGTGCCGGATTAAGGAGTTGAGGGGTTGTGGGACGGAGTAACACGTATGGAACGTGTGTGGTCGACGTTTCAGAATGGGAGGGGAGGGAGCGCGACTGGTAAGTGAGAAGAGGCGACGGCGTGGGAGCTTTGTAGCATTTCGAGCGCACAGGCTCCGGAAAGTGCGACCACCTAACTCGTCGCCGTCGGCCTCGCGCGGTGGCGCTTTTACGAGCAGTACAGGTACCAACTGCGATACATACGAAATGTTGGGAATTCGCGCTATCTTTCCGGACAATTTCCATTTATCAATGCTGCCAGCGCGCTCGGTGTATGTGAGGGTATAATGGCAACGTACGGGTACCTTCTCGTTTCCGTATAGATCCAACGGCGCGGGGTGACTCGACTTCCCGCCGCAGCCACAGCGCAGAGATGGACAACATCAAATAAACAGATTTGAATTTAAAATAAAAGGATCGGTGAACAGAGTCATGAGTAATACTGTTTCGAAGCCGGAAAAAGGCGATTTGATCCGTTATTTATTTGAAAGTAGATGATTTAAAATAAACGGATTCCGCTTTTAAATATTCAACTTTCGAAATTTCGAATGCGAAGAAAGTTCACAAGTTCATTCGAATTTAAAATGTCTTTAATTTTCAGAAAAATAAGCCACCACTTTGATTACAATCATATCATTTCGGACCTACTATAGCAATATAAATATTTAAAAAATTCTTAGAAGAAAAAGCAACGGAGACAACCAAGCAAAAGAAGAAAAGAGGGAAAAACCTAAGCCCGAGGAACTGGAAGGCACGCCACAGCATCAGCACTGCCCTCCTGCATAGCCAGAAATATTAAATTCCAGAAAGTTGGGTAGAGACTAGAAGCCGCCCAATATTGAGCGATACATGGGTACGGTGTTGTGAAGCCCCGAAACAAAATGACATTGTGACGTCTAGAGGTCTACATGTATGACTCAGCGCAATAATATTTGACATCGATGTTTGCTTATCATCGTCATGTACACTAGTAGATTTGAAGGAGCGCCGGCAATTGAGCACGCGACTTTGGAAATCTTCACATATGCCACCCCCGGCGTTGTTTCGTCTTCGAATAAGGTATTTACGCGCGCATTTTTATGCTACGGTGTAGAGCCACAACTCTCATGGCGGCGCACCCACGCCAAAAGTTTTACATAACATCTTTGTGACGCATGTTGTCATTGGGGTAGGAAACTTTGTATATAATGTATCATTAATCAATGGTAGATGACGATCCATTTGTGACCACGGCGGCTACATCGTGCACAGTTGCACATATTGTTCCTCTTGTAATTCGCCACTCTAAATTGTCACCCTGCCCAATCACACCCTCTTTCCTTGTTCCATTTCAAATGCATAAGGTTAGCGTGAATTTCAAATTGTATCACGTGCGCGGCGATGATAGATGTCTCATGGCTCTCTCGCTAAGCGGTCCAAGTAGGTGGCGTTACCACCCGGGTGGAAGTGCAAGTGCCTCTCGTGGAGACACGCATCGGCCCCAAAACCCCGATCATGGTGCACGAGCAACACCTTGACCCACTCTTCCGGCTACACCATAATCACAGCCGTCAGCCATGCGCTGGATCGTATACGCTTTCGAAATGTATAAACATATGGTCATGGAAGGACCTTAGGCGGCTCTTCACGGTCGTACCTAGCGAGCGGGTCAAGGCGGCATTGGCACGTACTTTTGGTAGATTCGCGTTGGCGTACGGCGCCGCCACTACTCCGATCAATCTAGGGCTCATCTAGGGCACAGATAGGGGTACAAACGAGACCTAGACAGACTTGCATGGTCAAGAAAGCCCGGTAAGGCAGTTCAAAAGGAATTTCCTGAAACCGTATTGAGTGTAGTGTTTACCGCATAACCGCACTCATTACGGTGCCCTTAGATAAACAACATACGTAAATACACACATACATACATAAATACAGACAAACAAACAAACAAACAAACAAACAAACAAACTGAGAGAGAGAGCGAGAGAGAGAGAGAGATATAGGTATATATATATATATATATATGGCGCCCGCCGGCGGCGCAGCGGCGGCGGCCCCGGAGGGGGGTGCGCTCGCAGGCCCGTCGGCATCCCCTCACCTCCCCGTGGTGGGCGCTGGAAACCCCGTAGCCGTGCCAGGCCTGGCACGGTAGGGGGCTAAGAGGGCCGACAGCTCGATCCGCGGGATCAGCAGCTGTCGGGAAAGCCCTGTACATAGGGCTTTTGAATAAAATAATTTCTGTGCGATACCGGCGCCAAGATCTCCCGCTCGGCCCGTCCGATACGTTTTTTGGCATACAAATACTACTGAGAACAATCCTACCTCGAGGGGGTGGGACCTGTACTTCAGGAGCGTTTGATTGCGAGGAGGGTACGGCCGGATCTGCGGTGGGGGGTGGGTGTTGGAGCTGGAGGTGGCCAGCCGGGAAGTAGCGCCAGGAAAGGGCGCTCGCTAGCCGCCGACCAGCCATGTGCCGGTCGACACTTCTCAGGGGGGGAAGCAAGACCTGGAACAGGCCGGTGGCCGGTCGCAGGCGGAGGAGCGGCTATGTGAGGCGGCGGAGATCCTCTGGATCAGCCGCCGCCGGAAAGCCCTGTACGGAGGGCTTTTTTGGAAAATTAAAATAATGTCCGTACCCGGCGTCGAGCTAGTTGGGGAGCAGCACCAGGGTAGGGCGCTCACTAGCGAGCCGCCACGCCGACAAGATACATCTCCCGAGGGGGGAGGAGTAGGCTTGGGCGGCAAGGAGGCCTGTCGCGAAGGACGGAGCGACAAGATCTGGCGACGACGACCCTCCGGGTCGGCGCCGCCGGAAAACCCCGTACGGAGGGTTTTGACTAATTTCCGTGCACCCGCGGCCCGACGGATCCGGCTACGGCGACCTGACCCCCCCCCCCCCCCTCCTCGATACCCACTACCGGATAGACGAGACCCTTGCGGGGGGGCCCGGGTGAGCGCGGAGGCCCCTGTTTCAACAAAGTCTGCTAGGTGGACGCGCATCAGAGGGGGGGAGGGTACGGACGCAGGCCGGACTACCAGACAGGTACCCGGGTACCAGACAGAGAAAAAACCGGGGATATGAGCGGGGAAAATTCAGGTGCGGAGGCAGGAGCGCCCATTTTTTCTATGTCTATGTGTCTCGGTCCCCCCCACCTGCCCTGGAGGTGACGGGGGACCTCGACAAGGAGGACCGTCGCGTCGGCGGATGCGGCGGCGACCTTGGCGGGGCTTACGGGATGCGACGGCGGGATCGACGAGCGACCGCGCGAGGAGGGGTTTTTTGCCAGCCTTTCCCCTCCAATCTTCGGCAAGACCGAAGTCACGCGGGAGCTAGATTAGGCTGGCCCGTCGTCCCTCCCGAACGCCGACCGGCCTCGGCCGGTCGGCACCCCGGTTCGGTGGGAGCGGGCCGAGCATCGTGAAGGTCGAGCAGCAGTTTAGTTTTGCATTTCTCGACAAGAGGATTTATTTTTAGATCTGTTTTTCTTGATTACAAAATTATTACGCTGTTACTGCTTAGGCGGGGGGACTGTGGCAATTACTGCGGTTGCTTACAATTTGAAATTTGAAATTGTTTACAACAATACCAGTAAAAACCGGCTGCTGTCTCTGGGCCCCCCCTTTTGCTATGCTCAACCTGTAGTTGGACTTCTAAGCGTGAGGTAGACCGTGAACCACTAATCCCAACCTCTCCAATGGCAGTAACGATACCGTCTAAAACATACCCGTATCCAGGTATTTATAATTTTTTGATCTATACGTATTTTTTTTGGATACAGTATGAAAAATAAAATGTCGCTAGTCTCCACGTTACGCGGCCTGCTCCAGCCGCTGCGGGGTCGCCGATCAGCAAGGCTGTCCAGCTGGAGCTGGTCGAGGCGAACCTGCCTGACCTCGGCTCCCGTGCGACTCCGGTCGTGCCGGAGCTTGGGGGGAAAGGCAAGTGAAAAACCCCCCTCGCATAGGTCGTCGTCGGTCCCGCCCCGATCCGTGCTCCACACCGCCCGAGGTAGTAGCCGCTCCTCTCGACGCAGCTCGCCACCTAGCCGAGTCTTCTCTCCTCCTTCGGGGGCTGAGAAGAGAGAATAACTAGGCTGCAGACGGTGTCCGGCTGGCTCTCCTGCCCCCGAGCCAGATTTTCTCCTGTCCCCTGTCCTTTTCCCGTCTGTTTCCAACACCTATCTGATCGCGCTGTGGCCGTCCGTACCCTCCCCCGGTGGTTTACGTTGTTAGGGGGTCGCCTTTACGAGCAGTGTGCCGTTACGATAACCCTAGGCACACTGCCTGAGGCAGCCTATCGATAACCGGGTACCGACTAGGGAAGGGGTTGGAAGAACACAGGGATCGAGTCGCCGGTCCTCAAAAGATGGTGGATACGGGATTTTTTCCAAAAACCCCCCGTACCGGGCTTTTCCGGCGGCGGGCGATCCTAAGGACCGCCGCCGCCAGACCGTGCCGCTCCTCCGGCTGCGACCAGCCTCCGTCCTGCGTAGCATCAGGCCTCGCCCCCATGGGAGACTTAAGACTCTCACAGGGCTGGCGACTGCTAGCGAGCGCTGTCCCAAGCGCTGCTTCCCAGCTGTCCGCCGCCAGCTCCAACACCCTCGTCCCTCCGCTGATCCGTCCGTACCCCATTTCGCCAAAAAATATTTCGCAAACGCCGCCCCCGCCCCATCGTCGGGAGAGTATCTGCGAGTATTTAGTCGCGAAAAAGACATATCGGACAGGCCGAGCGGGAGATCCATGTGCCGGTGTACGGATATTATGTTTTCCAAAACCCTCCGTACAGGGCTTCCCGACAGCTGCTGATCCCGCGGATCGCAGCTGCCGGTACCTCGTTCAGCCCCCTACCGTGCCATGCCTGGCACGGCTATGGGGTTACCAGCGCCCACCGCGTGGAGGTAGAGGTAGGTGCCGACGGGCCTGCGAGCGCACCCCTCTCCGGGGCCGCCGCCGCTGCGCCGCCGGCGGGCGCCGGTTGCTTACAGTTTTATAACTCCCGAGGAACGTCGACACACAGTGAAGCTAGGTGTGTCGATAGGTGTACCTGGTCGAAGAGACTCGGGCCCAACTTGCTAATAAGTCCTGTATGGCGAAGTAGAGTGGCCCGAGAGACAGCAGTCGGTCCAGTTTGCCGGCACATGTTGTAAACAATTTCAATTTCAATTTCAATTTCAATTTCAATATACATATATATATATATATATATATATATATATATATATATATATATATATATATATATATATATATATATATATATATATTACGCTCCCCGACTCCCATTTTGCTCCCACGAGAGAATAGTCAAGGAAGGGGCGTGTGGCAAAACCACATGACATTGCGCCAATTTCCTTTGTTCCCACGAGTCGTCCAGGCTTAATCAAAAGCTCTACTCACTAAATGTGAAGGGACAACGGGGGGGAATGCGAAAAGCCATGAGGGAGCAGCAGCCACCGCCGCCGAGAGAGTGACGTCGCGATATGTTTATAGATGTGATAGGTCGCGCCCACACAATAGCTAATTAGGCGTCGAGGGGGAAGGCGTTCGGGATGTTTGGCCTCGAAGCGCTACAATTTGAAAAGCAAAACACCGAGTGAAAGATTGAACAACCGACATTGGCCCACGGTTACCCCTACGGTTGGCCTCATTAACCTGTCAAGAGGGGAAGGGTACGAGTGTGACGAGAACTGTCATGTAACAATACATTGCATGACATTGCACAAGTCCTCGTTACTAATTTGATCCGTATTTTTCCATCGGAAGGACGTAATGCGTGGTTACGTTGACACTACAATTTGGCGAGCACGGTATTGTTCTGTAGTGTATTGTTAGTACCTCCCGGTACGTATAGGCACATTTAGTCTAACTAGCTACATACCAACTAGCCTGTTTTTTGATACTACATCCATACTAACTAGCCTGTTTTTTGAGACATACGAGCTGCGTCCCTCTGTTGTGCTGACCGTTACGAGAGCCCTAGCACATGGCACGAGAACCATGCGAGAACATGTGCAAGCGAGCTAGACTAGACCTATTTAAGCCTAGTGTTGTGGAAGGAGGAGACAAAACCATATATTAATCAATCCCTTTGTTCATTTATGATATATTGTTAACTACTTACAAATGGCATCTGCCACATCTCTCCAGCTACACTTTCTTCAATTTGCAGTAGCAACAACAACCAGAACAAATTTGTGTTAACAATTAGCTCTCAACAGGCAAATCGACAGGTAAATGTCACATCTCTCCATCTGCGTTTTCTTCAATTTACAGTAGCAGCAACAAGTCAAACAAATTTGTGTTAGCAGTTAGTTGTCGACATTCAAATCGCCACACTTTCTTCTCAATATAGGCTCGTACTAACCACCATATTTTGGTTGTGAGGTGGGGGTCCCTTGGGATGCATCGTCGATGAGCTTAAATCTGCGCGTGGACGCGACTCTTCTATGCATATATTGGGGTAGCTTGCTTATTAGAGGGGGTGGCCTGCGGGTATGCGTTTCTACGCAAGCAATTCAATGCATGGCTGCTCATGAATGTTTGGGCTTCAACATTGGGGAGATGGAGGTGTATGGTGACGCGTCCGATGTTTGCAATTAATCTACTACGGGACTTGACGATACTATCCTATCCTGTTACAATATATTAATTTGCTAATGAGATCTGTCCGTAGATGTGTGTATCCCTTATCATCCGCTCGATATCACAAATCCAATGTCATAGTTTGAAACATACATGTGGATGCAGTGTAGCGCACTTTTTGGGAATGTGTGTGTGTGTGTGTGTGTGTGTGTGTGTGTGTGTGTGTGTGTGTGTGTGTGTGTGTGTGTGTGTGTGTGTGTGTGTGTGTGTGTTTCTTTGTGCGTGTGTATGTGTGTGTGTGCGTGTGTGTGTGTGTGTGTGTGTGTGTGTGTGCGTGTGTGTGTGTGTGTGTGTGTGTGTGTGTGTGTGTGTGTGTGTGTGTGTGTGTGTATGTGTGTGTGTTTGGGGAGGGGGGCGGTAAGGGAGGGGGAGGGGCGCGTGAAATCAGCGGAAAGGCACTACTGATTAGGCGCAACATATGAATTACAAGAAGAACAACATGAGCACGGACAAGGAAAAAAGCATAGGAAACAACAGGGCAAGAGTGACAAGAGGATCATCACGGAATCCAAAGCATGGAATTAGGCGCATCAGTTGGCCTATTCTACTATATCAATCTGCAAAATGTGTGTATGTGTGTGTGTGTGTGTGTGTGTGTGTCGGTGTGTCCACTTATCATCAGCGCGATTAGGTTTTGGTACAACAAATGCGATAATTTTATTGGAAAAAAGGTCGACTTGGTGTACATGCACTTAATGGGATTGAGATTAGGATACGTCTTTAACTACTGCGCATCGCTACAATGGGTACGACAGGAGTATTATTTCTGTGCTTACAAAAATACAGAGTGACACACAGGGTGTGTGTTCATAATTACAAGAACGACATAATGAGAGAGAAGAAAGTGTGTGTGTGTGATGTGTGATGTGTGTGTGTGTGTGTGTGTGTGTGTGTGTGTGTGTGTGTGTGTGTGTGTAGTGTGTGTGTGTGTGTGTGTGTGTGTGTGTGTGTGTGTGTGTGTGAAAAATAAGTATCACGACTATGGGCCTCCATGGACTATCTTAACGATTACAAAATACATAGTGAGAGAACATTTTGTGCTTATAGGATTACAAAAATACAAAGAACGACAGGCAAAAAGCACTACGGGCCACTCGTATATACTTAAATACTTTTATGATTACCACTACAGGAACCTTCAATTGAAAAAAAAAATCTTACAAAAAAAACAGTGGAGGCCACCAAGCAAAGAGAAGAAACGAGGAGAAACCTTAGCCCGAGGAACATGAAGGCATGTCACAACGTCAGCACCGCCCTCCCGAAAAGCGTCGTGGAGATAGGAACCTAGAGTGCCATGAATAGGAGCAGAAATACGTTGCATGAATTCACGTCGCACATCCCCCCAGAAACGTCGAAAAGGAACATAATAAGTAGTTCGACGAACGAAATCGTGCATACGGACATAAGTGCCAGAGCGCAAGGAGCAAGAGTCAACAGCACCCATGCCAGGGAAGCGACGAGCAGCCACCAAAATAGCCAAGCGCTCAACTAACTCAGTCGCCATCGGTGCCAACCGCCCCCCATCCTTGATTGCGAAGGGATAGTAGTCATGGATCGATTGAACCAAAGACAAGCCAAGCAAAGCAAAAGTGCGGAGGTCCGCATCAAGTTTGCCATGCTGAGCTCCCAATGCAAGGCTGCCATGGAGTGGGCGACGAGCACTTATACGAGGAACATTGGTGTTCGTGCGAGCACTTGTAGCCGTCACATCAACAACAATATGACGGTGCGGAGCCATAAAGTCTAACCAAACCACATCCCCAGGGCGACCTCGAGAAGCTCCCGACCGAATACGGCGGACCTCCAACCGCAAGTCCCGCCCCTTAGTAGCCCCCGCTTCAAGCATGAACTCTTAAAGCATGTGGACAAACCAGTCGCGGAGTTGAATGATATACCAAGAGCATGGGCACCGGGGGATATGGTCCATGAGCATATCAGTCTTTGAGCGCTCACCCGACATAAAGGTGCCCGGTACCGTCGACGAAGATCCATGCCCGCGAGACTATGCAGGAGCTGGTTAACCGTGCATACACAGAAATGCCATGAGGGGGGTTAGAATCCACGCCTCCCGGAACGGAGTTGTACGCCTTATCCAAGTACCGCCCCAAAAGTCGGTACCCGATTGGAACATATTGTGCATATGAATTCCGCGCATCGTGCAAACACTGCGACCACCTATGTGTGGAGGGCCAAGACTCCCCCGGAGTCCAGCGTACATATGTGTCCATTATAAGACCCACTAAGGGATATCAACACTCCCCCTTAATGGACATCATCCCATGAACTCCGGCCGGTAACCCTCGCAGTAAACGCGGAGGGCCCATCACCTTTAAAACCGTGCGTACACGGAAATGCCATGAGGGGAGTTAGAACCCACGCCTCATGGAACGGAGTTGTACGCCTTATCCAAGTACCGCCCCAAAAGTCGGTACCCGATTGGAACATATTGTGCATATGAATTCCGCGCATCGTGCAAACACTGCGACCGCCTATGTGTGGAGGGCCGAGACTCCCCCGGAGTCCAGCGTACCGATGTGTCCATTATCAGGCCCACTAAGGGATATCAACAGGAGGCTCATTGCACCGAGGGCACTTTCGAACATGAGAGGCGCGCTACGCAGTCAAGCCAAGCACCCGGTGGGCTGCCATCGTATAGCAATCGGATGGCATCTTGAAACATGACTGATGTGAAGCGAAAAAGAGAGCCAAAGCCCCGCGACCCGTACCCGAAATCACCCTCATATAGTCCGGTGGGGAAGGTCTCCAAAACGCCGAGAGGTCAAGGTATGCCCGGGCACGAAGAATGCGCGAAATGCCCCGTTGAATGTGGCCCCCGGAATCTCCCAAGCAAGTGAGCATCGGGAGTCGGAAGTTGTAGGCAAGTGAATTGGGTAGCGGGCGCCACCGCATTGTTGAACGGAGATACCACCAACTCGATATCGGGCCCAACATAATCGGAAAGGTCTTGGTTTAGTGTGTTAGTCAACACCACGAGATCTAATTCCGAAAACCCGCCCAAAGTGGAGATCGAGTCATACGAATTGCGCAATTGGACCGCCCACGGTAAAGTAGAAGTGGCAACATTTAGTAGTTCTTGTCGGATGAGACCGTACAAAGTACCTAGCGATTCGGACTCGTAATCATTAATCAGGTTGGCGAGGGTCGCAGTGAATAAAGTATAGTGAGCAGGTTCGGCGTCGAGCTCGAGGGACGGTACATTAAGCCCCTCAAACTCCGCAGAGAGGGAAAGGTGGCGCTTTGCACAATTCAGTTTATCGAGTGTTTGTACGTCCGCACACTCCGACTTATTTCCATAGAAGGTACCAAGTAGTACGGGAGGTGTACCTCATTGGCTCATCGTATCTCTGCAAAGGAATTCAGAGCTGCACATTATGCACGTTGTGAATTGATTCTGGCTGATACCGGCACCAAATCCTCATCGTCATTAGTCATCCTTTCTAAATTGTGTGATGCTGCTTGCTGGAGCCGCGGTGAAAAACCTCATCATCGACATGCTGGCGACCTCCTCTACGTTTTTCTTGTAAGAAATTTAATAATTAACTTGCTACTGGTGACCTCCGTCAGGTATCGCCGTCGTAATTAAATCAAAGGTCCACTGTGCGTTCATTTTATATTCGATCAAATTCTTATAAGAAAAAGCATTGGAAGCCACCGAGCAAAACGAACAAAAGAGGAAAAAACCAATAAGCCCGGGGAGCAGGAAGGCATGCCACTGCCCTCGTACTGCATTCATTGTATTGGTACAGTTCCATTGTATCGGTCCAGGTTGGGACTTGGGACGTAGCTAACTACTAAAGGATATTACTTAGTAGGTACAGGTAGCGGACATTGTGTGACACATATTTAAGGATTATGACGCATATCTATTGATATACGTGACCGAACAAGCGCAACGGGCTGGCCACTACTCGTCCGTCCGCATGATTCACAGACTCTGATCACCTCACAGGTCGAGTCGAGCTTTTCCACACTAGCAGTCTGGATAACTCACCGCAAGACGAGGGGACCCAGGAAGATATAGTTACGCAAGTGATTTCATAGGTGAGTTTGAAGTTCTTTTGAATTCTGCTACGTGGAGGATATCTCTAGTGTGTGCGAGTCGAACCGACTAAAATAGCACCGTTCTGCGTACGGGGCGGCGGAGCGCAGCACCGAGCTACCGCCAAGCAGAAAAATTGCACCCACAATGCCCCTTCATAGATTTACAGCACTCTGAGTAGCTCAGTTATTTCCTGGAGTAGCGTTATTGGACGGGGTTATCGCAGCACTGTGCCTCGGCGTGACGCTCGCCCTGCGTTAGCTGCTTTGGTCGTCCCGTACACGTACATATACGGCGGGATTTTGAAAAGTCGACGCTTATATGTTGTCGAATTACTGTGTCACTATAGAATGGGCGACTACCACACGTATTACACCGGCACGGGCGAGACGACAGAATGGGACGATCTCCAGGTCAAGTTTGGAAACAAAGAGAAGCCGCCGCCGAAATGGAAGCCTGAGAAGTACGCGCCAGAGGAGGAGGTGACGAAGGACGCGGCGTGGCTGGCAGAGAAGGAGGAGGAGGAGCTGTCCGACCTGGAGGATGACTTCGACGACGACGCGGTGTTAGCAGAGTACAGGTAGCACACTGCGCTAGCTCAAGCTTTCGAGGAACTCACACGTCGAAACGCAGGTCCTCCCTCTGAAGGGGGAAGCGTGGATAAACGCTTGGCTCTCGTTGTTTTGTGCAGTTTGTCTCAAACGCCGCCCCTCGCTTACAAAAAATACGCTGCTCATGAATGAGCTCTCAGATCAGGGGGTTGAAGGGGTTGATTGTAGGTAGAAGGTGAGTGTGGTGGAAGGGATTTTCTATTGACGGGCGGGGTTTATGGTGGGCTGTGCAGGCGCAAGCGGCTTGAGGAGTTGCGGCAGGAGGTGAAGGCGCAGCAGTTTGGGAGCGTGGAGCAAATCAGCGGGTCTGACTTTGTGAGGGAGGTGACCAATGCGGGCGAAGAGGTGTGGGTGGTGGTGCATCTCTTCAAGGATGGGTGCGCATCGAACATTCGCGCATTATTGTTCAGACACTGCCATTTACTCGTACATACAGAACGAAGAATTAACACAGACACGCAAACGAGCACACATCCCCCCCCCCCCCAACGCACACACACACACACACACACACACACACACACACACACACACACACACACAATTCAAACACACCTACACACGAATGCTTGCGAAGGGGAGTGCGAAAAATATTAGCAACCGCTCATATACGTACGTACTAGAAGTAAACACAGATGCACATCACAAACATACACGCATTGGTGCATAGTTCATACATACATATATATATCTCCCAACACACACACACACACACACACACACACACACACACACACACACACGAAAGTTCATTTACTTGGAAAATAAGCCTCCAACTTGCTTCGGCCCCTCTTCCACTCACACATCATTCCGCATATGACCACACCTGCGAGTATACAAAGACAGGGAAAAGTGTCTGAAATAATATGTAGACGGATTTATTGTGACAAAATGCGAATACGTTCGAGCAAAGTATTCACGCAAACACAAGCAAGTACACGCAGATTTCACACACACACACACACACACACACACACACACACACACACACACACACACACACTCCCTGACCCACACACACACACACACTCTCTCTCTCTCTCTCCCTCTCTATCTTTTTGCACATATTCACACACACACACACACACACACACACACACGCACACACACACACACACACATAATCCACTATCTCTCTCTCTCTCACACACACACACACACATAATCCACTATCTCTCTCTCTCACACACACACACACACACACACACACACACACACACACACACACAAAATAGATCGCACGCTCGTATGTAGAAATAAATCGACGGCACGAACACGCATTTGTCCATTGACCGATTCGTATACCCCAACACATAGCTTGCCTAGCTTTCTGAAATAAGAGCTGAGCGAATGGTGATTGCTGCGATGGATTGCCCCCATACAGGGTTCCGCAATGTAAGGTGCTGGGGATGTGCTTGGACGAGTTGGCGTCGAAGTACGCAACTACCAAGTTCCGGAAAATCATCTCCACGGAGTGCATACCCAAGTACCCCGACTCTAACCTGCCCACCGTGCTTATCTACAAAGACAAGCAGTGCGTAAAAACTCTGGTGGGGATGGTCCCTTTTGGTGGGCGGCATTGCAATCCGGAACGTAAGCGCACGGTCGCACCCACTGTTGACGGGCGTATTTGTGATGACGGATTTGTGTTCATCCCCTTCTGGTGCGATGAGGCATGGCAGAGAGGGGCGCAGGGATGGTCTGAGCTGTCAGCACGTGGAGTAGTTTGTTTTGAATGGGCATTGCGCTGTTTGCGCAGAGGTGGCTTTCACTTTGAACCGCTTCGGCCCAATCTGCCGATTGGAGGGAGAGGAGCATAGCAACGAACCAACGACAGAGGAGGTCAAGGTGAGCAGGAGTTCAGGGGGGTGTGGCTGTGCGCAATGGTTGCATGCATGCGGCGCTCCCTCAGCATGTGGCAAAGAAGGCGTCACGGGGATGATTGCTTACGTTGCTTGTGCTTCAGGCATACATGGAGCGCTTGGTTGTGGATGTGATGGAGAAGAAGAAGGAGCAGGAGGATGCGGGCGACAGCTGAGCAACAAAAAATTACAATGCATGTCACATATCTTCCCCTTAGCTTTCCGCTATCCATACCTGTTAGTGCTGGTTTTGTACGAGGGGGCTCCACTAGACGGTGCCCCCCTTAAAGTACCCCCCTGTAAAAGTTTTTTCGTGATCACTTTCCAAGTATGGAAATGATGCTCTACCCTTCGCTTCGCGCCAGCCGAAAGCGCATCGCTGGACTGCACTACGCATGGCATCACTCATGTGTCTGGATCTTGAGAGGCGACAGGGAATATCCGCATGGTACAATGCAGATAGTATGTGTTTGATTCGGTCTGGCAGGCAGCTGTTCACATGGAGGCATCGGATTGGGCGGGGTGGGTAGTCGGTAGTTTCGAAGGAATATGAAAAGGGGACGGTTGTGATTTCGGAACAAGCGCGCACGCTTCGGGAAAAGACCGATGAATTGGCAGAGAGAGTAGGAAGGTTAAGAGCAGCGTGCATATGGACAATTCTCAAAACGAATGAGTTAATATACTGATTGTCGTTTATGTCACATGAGAGTCAATCAAAACCATAATGTGTGGGAGGGGGGAGGGGGTTCTAAGTTCTAACCCCCGGACTGACTGCCCTTCAGCTTTCCACATATATTAAGGTGTTGGCTGTCCGTCTGTCCTTTTGTGGCGGAAGGGCCCCCACTCAAAGCCTAGCGCTTCCAGCGCCGCAACCCGCTCCTGCTTCAGCTTACGAGCATGGTACCTCGACCTCTGAGCAGCCATCCACGATCTAAGCCCAGGAGCGGCGCCCTTGCAACCTGGTGCCACCCGACAGTGGCCTGTCTTTGCTTTGAACCGCTTCAGGTCACCCAGCTTCATCTGCCAGGCGGCCTCCCTCGGCTCCCACACAAACCCCTCCGCCTCCAGCAACCTCACCTGCTCATCGCTCAGCCTCCCCTCCCCCCTCGCGTGCAGCCGCTGGTGCTTCACCCAGTTTCCGAGCGCCTCGTTCTCTTTGAACCGTTGGGGCACAAGGCAGTGGCCGTGCTCCTCCCTGAATGCGCGCAATTCCTGCAGCCTGGCGTGCCAGTCAGAGTCCCAGGGCTGCCACTCGAAGCCCACCTCGTCCAGCTGCGCCACCCGCTCCGCCGCCAACAAGCCCAACGCGCGCCGGTGACGTTTCTCCCTCACCCACGTCGCCAACTCCTGGTTCTCCTCGGACCGGTTGGGCACCCGGCAGTGTCCGTGCTTCTCCCTGTACTCCCGTAATTCCAGCAGCCTCAGCCTCCACACCAGCTCCAGCGGCTCCCACACGAAGCCCAGCTCCTCCAGCATCACCACCAGCCGGCGGCTCAGCCGCCCCTTCGCGTACCGCGTCCGCTGAGTGCCCACCCATCTCGCGAGCACGGGGTTGTCGCTGTATGGTTGTGGAATCTCGGCGTGCCGGCCCTCGTACTCCATCAGCTCCCTGTACCTCGCCATCCACGTCTCTCCTGGCGCGCTCCCACTGAAGCCCCGCCATGCGTTGTCACCGTCGTCGCCCGTCCAGTCGCGTTTGTTCCAACGACCGCTCTCGGAAACGGATCCGCCGCGACTTTGCCGCGCATTGGGCGCCTCGGCTGGATCCTTCCGAGTTGACTGTGCCCCTTCATTTGCGAAAGCGGCGGAAGGAGGTTGGGGGGCAGGGGGGCTCGGGCCTACAGCTTCGCAAAGCGAGGCGTGGGCTCGGCGGTAGCAAGCAACGGCGCAGTGCTGGAGGCGAAGGGGCAGCAGGCGGGCTGCCATCCCGCCAACAACAGCAACAGCTTATAGACTGGTTCTACGTCGGTAACCAGCGAATTCACAGCGCGGGATCGAGGCCCGACGTAGCAGCTGTTTCTTCAAGCGAGAGGTTTCCAGTAGGGGGCTGCGAGTTGGGATTGTTCATACCGGTTGTTTACCTTTAGTTCGCTCATTTTCTGCTGAACTTTTTTTTTCTTATCATTGCTCTGTCTCGACTATCGCGACGGGTACTTGTACAGATATCAATAAGAATTATTCGCGGCAAAAATTATTTTAGGGCTCCGGCTATCATTAATTCACCGACGTCGTACGGGTACGGATACTTGAATCATTTTTTGTCAGTACCCGCGATATGTGACTGGCAGAGAAACCCGCACAAGCACCCTGTTCAGGCGGCGCGTTTTGGAAGCACGATGACAACTTATTGTAAATCTTATTATGGTCATATTAGCACATTGGGCGTCAGGAAATCTCGATACATTGTCTTCCGCCGCTCGCACTCACGCATCCCTTACCAATGGGCGGGCACCGCCACCTATTTTGCTGCCGAAGGCCGGCACCGACCCAATGTCCACTTCGCAACCCTTTCATAACGGCGTCGCGGCCAAGGTAGGCAACCGGGCGGCTAGTCTAGCTGCTGCGGTTGGAGAGTACCGTCGCGCTATGGAGGCCCTAAACTCCAACCCCGTTGCAAGCGGTCGTGGGGTGCACGAGGAATTATCACGATTGCACCCACAAGACGATGACGACCTCGCGGACGTGTTGCCGGATCCATTCTCCCTTCCGCGTATTAAACTCCATGCTTCGGGAGTTGATATTATGGAGGTCGCTGCTAGATGCCCTCGTAAGTCTAGTCCTCATGTCGATGGTTGGAGGTTTGAAACTCTTCGCGCGTTAGGTTATCCTTGCACTCTCACCGGTTTAGCCGAAGCCATCGTGAATGCAGAGGTTCCACCATGCGTTGCCTCATTCCTCGCCTCCGCCACGTTTATCCCGCTAGACAACCTTGATCCCAAACAACGACGCGCACAAGAGCAAGAATTTCGCGACCAAGAGGGGACGGTGCGTCCGATTGGAATTGGCTCCGTTTTATTTCGCGAATCGCGCGCTTCTCGCCGTAATTGGTGACGAAGTGTCTCAATGGCTTGCTACTCGGCACCAATTTGGGGTCGGCGTCCGCGGCGGGGTTGAGATCGTACAATTCATGGTTCGAGCCGCGCTTGACGCCTCACCGGACTAGGCGGACATGCAAGGCGACGCATCCAACGCGTTAAATGTGTTCTTGCGGCATCCCTTGTTTGAGGAGTTGTCTGCAAATCACGCGCTTCGACCGTTGCTCCGCATCGCGTATATGTTGTATGGCCGTTCATCTACCTTGTACGTTTACGACTCATCAAATGCTCTTGGCCCGGCTATGCGTGTCCCGAGTTCCCGTGGAGTCCATCAAGGTTGCGTTCTCGGGGCCATGTTCTTCGCAATAGTTACCTCCCGGGTGTACAAACAATTGGCTCCGATTGTCCCGAACGAATCCGTTGTCTGCGGATATTCTTACGATGGTCACTTCTAGCGACTCCCTGCGTCTTTCGTGGCTATTGGTGCCGCTATGCCGGAGGCGCATGCTAGCGTCGGCCTCAAGGTAACCATCCGCAAAACCGGGTTGTATTCCCCTTTGGGTGTCGATGATGCTTTCGGTAACTTACCTAACGGCCACATCATGCGGGGAGTACATGTCTCCGCGGAAGGGACGAAAGTGTCGGAGGGGCCAATGGTTACATCCGATTTTGCTCGAGACATGTTTGAAACGTCCTTAAGCAAGTATGATATCTATGGCGAACGTCTAAGGGGTCTAGCAGCTCACTGGCACTCTCACATTGCGCTTCGTATCCATCAACATTGTAACCGACGCTTCGGACACTTTGCCCGTACAGTCCCCCGCGGTCTTGGCAGGGGCGAAGGCTACGGTGGCACCGTCGTGACCTTCCTCGAGCGCGCTGGCAATATCACCCTAAATGTGGCGGCTGAGATATTGGGTCTTTCCGGAGCTAGCTCATCCCGCAACACTCGCTCCGGGATGTCTCTCCCTATACGTTTCAGAGGCATGGGGGTGGGGGACTTGGTTGCCTTGGCGAATGCGGTCCATATCGGAGCGGCCGGTTTGGCAGTGGGCTCTTGTATCCGTTTCCTTACAACGCAAGATACTCGCATGTGCGGGGATTCCCGCGACGAAGTTCCGATGGGGCCTACCATGTATGGACGGTTAGCGACTGCTATTACCACAACGGTGTCCCGCATGCATGGTACACCGGACGGAGACGACGGCGACAACAAACCCATTTTGTGGTTAGAACTTGCTTCGTCGTGGGCGCGCTTAGATGCCGCGTGCGGTTCTCACACTTTCGCCGAGTCCGAACCCTTGATAACCACAGCCTTAGCGATACTTCCCCGCAACGTCCAACGGTGGCTCGCGCAGGCTGTGTAGAAGAAGCCCGATCAAACAACGAGCAGATTGCTCGGTCCCCTGATGACTTATCCTCGCTCGTACCCCTTTCTGCGTTTGCCACGGACATCTTTCCAAAGCTACAAGCCGACATCAGTGAGCGCGTCAACTTGCTTCGCTTCGCGAAGACCGCTCCCACGTTTTCTTACCGCGCTTTGCCGGAGTCTAGGCGTTTTGTATCTCGTGTCGGCCACGGCGCCCTTGCGCATTTGGCTTCGGACCCATCTACTTCGGGTCGCCTGGGTAAGCTCCGTGACAAGTTCTCTAAGCACTACGACGCAGTTTTTCGCGTCGAGGTCTGTCGCATCTTCGGTCTACCCTCATCCCGCATCCTCTCTACTCTACGCTCCCCCACCGCTTGTGCTTCTTGCCTTGTCTCGGTTCAAGCTATGCGGTGCGAGTTCCATTCGGCGGGTGTTGACATGTCGGATGATGCGTGGGCCACTGCTTTTCCTAACCATTTCGCTCGATGCGGCGGAGGTACTTCGATCCATACTGCTCCGTCTAAGTTGGTGACGGCCCTTGCGGAAATCACCACCGAGGTTCGTGGCGCACTCCGGGTTGGCGTCGAGGTTCTCACAAATCCCAGGATGTAAGTTCAACTCCCCAACGGTAACGACGGCCTCCCTGTGGATGTGGGTGTCTTATACTATCACGGCGTCCAAGGCTCAAAACTTTCTTTTGATGCAATGGCTTCCGCTTACGCTGTTCGGCATTTCTAGCCCCCCGTCTCCCAAAGTCGCTCTACGCCGTGCTGAGAAGACCAAGTTCGAGAAGTACTCGGAGGGCGTGACGAGTCGCCCCAACATCCGCTTAATTCCATTTGCAATCACGGAATTGGGTACTCTCGGCGGCCACGCCACGGTTTTCTTGACGGAGCTGGCCAAGCAGGCAGCCGCCTACAAAGGAATGCATGTGGGCAAGTTGTTGGCCTCAAAGCGCTGAACGATCTCTCTCGCCGTCCATGTCGCTCACGCGGACAAGCATTCTTTCTAAAACCACGGTTAGGAACAAGTCCGGGTAACGGTTCTTACCGCTGCACGTTGTTCAGTTTTTTCTTTCCTGCGTGGTGTCGGGACAACAGAAGTGAGAGAGCTGTAGCTTAGCGACAGCTCTGTACCGAGTCAAACCGTTTATCGGTATGTCCGATGTAGACATGTACTAATCATATCTAGAGTAGCTTACAATAGCTATCTCCAACTAATACTTATACGGTAGTGCTTACAACACTCCCCCTTTCTCTTGAATTCGCTATTTTGGTGGATGTTCATTGATTCCTTGGCATGGGTGTTGCGGACTCACGTACATTGCGCTTGGACGACAACTATATGTGTCCGCATGAAGGAGTTTGTTCGCCGGTCTACATATGTCCCATTCCGTCGGTCCTTGAGTGATGTACGCCGGGAATTCATGCAAAACCTTTTCGTTGTTCTTCATATCACCTTGGGATTCTAACGTCGTGACGCTTTGCATGAGGGTAGTGATGACGTGTTAGCTTGTCTCCCTGTCCCCCGGCATTAAACTTGTCACTCGTGGGGGTTTCTTCGATTATCATTCTCTTGGTGATCTCCACTGCTTTTTATAATAAGAAAAAAATCTTACAAGAAAAAGCATTGGAGGCCACCAAGCAAAAAAATGAAGAAAGGAGGAAAAAACCTAAGCCCGAGGAACAGGAAGGCATGCCACAGCACCAGCACTGCCCTCCTGAAAAGAGTCGCGGAGATAAGAACCCAGAGTGCCATGAAGAGCAGCAGAAAGACGTTGCATGAATTCTCGTCGCACATCCCCCAGAAAACGCCGAAACGGAAGAGAAGTAGATCGACGAACAAAATGTTGCATACGGACATAACTGTCAGAGCGCAAGGAACGAGAGTCAATGGCCCCCATGCCAGGGAAGCGACGAACAGCCACCAAAATAGCCAAGCGATCGACCAACTCAGCCGCCATCGGCGCCAACCGGCCCCCATCCTCCATGGCAAAGGGGTTGTAGTCATGGACCGACTGAACCGAAGGCGTGCCAAGCTTTTTTATAATAAGAAAAAGAAAATGATGTATGTATTTCTCGCCCGCAGCATGTTCGATTGATCCAGTGCTCGACTGCTCCGTGTGATCCAGGCGGATGGATTTTATATATTAAATTCCATTTATTACCGGGATGAACACTTACGGCAAAACACGCACAGCATATTATGTATATTGCACAGTACTGACTCTAAACACATCCAATGTTGATGTCATTAGCACGGTGCACGAGTCATTTGCGATAATATACGAGGCCAGCCAGTGGACGGGATGTTTCAGTTTCAGCACTACTCACGAGACAAAGTTGCACGTCCACCTTTTGTGACGTAATGGTGCGACAGGAGCTGGTCACTCCGGGGGGCAGGTGTCTTCGCGCCACGGTCATAGTGGAAAGCGCGCCACTTGCTGCAAAGTTTCTGCGGGATGTATTTGGGGCGGAGCAGGTGGCGGCTGCGGGGGCGTCGTCTTCGTCCGATGACAGTCAAACTGGTTCGGGTGCCGCTGATGAGGATGTGCTACGAGTGATGCGCTGTGGGGCCGGAGGGGACGTGCTGCTGATAGGAAAGGCAGGCTCAACGCAGCCCGGGGTGTTGCCCCTGGAGGTAGCGGATCTATGGGGTATCCTGGCAGCGGCAAGCGACGTTGGAGCTGCTGTGATACACCGTATGGTTTCGGAGCCGAGCGCCCCGGTCGCCAACTACTCGACAAACGACGATGCCGCCACCAACAGTGGCGAGCCCCCTCTCGGCGCGGTTCTACTCGCCGGTCCACCCGGTAGTGGCTTGCTAATGCAAGTCTACACCAATGGGGTCTCACCACTGGCTTTAGGCCGGCAGCTTTGCGACGCCTTCGCCGATGATAGTCTCCACTCCGGTCCTGCACCTGTGTCCAACTCCGACGAGGCCAGAACTGGCGGACAGATACCACCGCCCAGCGGCGACTCTGGCTCGACCGCAGTTGAGTCCCCGTCCTCCATGTACACGGCCGTCGAAAGCGAAACCCCAACACCTGACACGAAAGACAACATAGAGGATAAGACGCCTGCGGAACCACCTCCGCCGGAATTCCCTAGCCTGAGGGCTCGCTGGGGCGAGAGCTGGACGGAGGCGGAGCCGCTCGTCATCAATAGCCGGACGGCGATTCCTATTCGGACTGAGCTTTTCGAGGGGAAAGCGCTGCTGCTAATACGGCCACCGGGGGGCACGGACGTGGATCCCTACTACCAGACGCGTATATTCCAGGGCCGTAAGCGGCGTTTTGAAGTCCAGCTGCAGGGCCGGTTCCTGAAGAAGCCCACGGGTATGCTGTACATCGGGGCAGAAGTGACGGAGCGGATGCAATTGGGCCTCGTCACTCGCGGTCTCTGCCGAATTTTACTCGCCTTCGTGCGGAAGCTAAACAATTTCATGCACTACTCCTTCGGCGACGCCAAGGGGGAGCAGCTGCCGCACATTGTGTTCCCACTCTGGAGTAACGTGGACAAGCTGGTGGTGACGCCGCCGGGAGACACGCCGCCCGAGCTGGGCCGGCCGTTGGAGGAAGACCCACAGGCTCGCGCCAAGCGGGTGAAGAACCCGACCCCGCCGTCCGACCTCTCGCTGGATGCCACATACTCATTGTCCATCAACTCCATGTACATTGACCTCCCCAGCTGGAAGCTGTGCAACTTACCCATGATGCAGGTGTGAAGCTCCCTTCGGCCCCAGTTAACTCACTTGATACAGTAAATGCACTCACTTACTCGCTTGCTTTATCACTCGCTCACTCTCTCGCGTGCTTACTTTATCACTCACCCACTCACTCGCTTGCTTACTTTGTCACTCACTTACTCACTAACTCACTCACTCACTCGCTCAGTCACCTTCTCACTCACTCACCCACACGCTTACTTTCTCATTCACTCACTCACACCCTCACTCACTCACTCACGTAATTAACACACTCGAAATCACGTAATCACTCACTCAGCACTCACTCACCCAGGCATTGACCCACACACGCACTCCCTCATTTACACACTTTATCACTCCCTCGCTCACTCACACACAACCCATCACCCACCAGCTCACTCATTCATTCGCACTCTCAAACTTAACACGACGCACTCACAAACTTAACTCACTCGCCCTCTTGCTCACAGACTCACTCACCTACCCTCTCGCTGAATCATCCGCCACTTACCCGCACACCACTCTTGTCGCTCGATCACTCTTGCTCACTAGCTGACGCTGAGACTCATCATCCATCCAACCATCATTTCATATAATATCGCACGCTCTCTTTTCTGCTCTCCCTCTCTCACTAACTCAACCGCCACGTACTTACCCACCCACCCACTCAGTTCTTTACTCAATTACTCACCTGCTCACTTCCTTGTTGACTCACCCAAAAACGCAAGCACTTGCTCACCCTTACTCAATTACCTAACTACTTACCCAACCCCTCAGGCAACAACTCTGTCCTGCTGTCACTCACTCCCTTTCTCGCTCGCTCGCTCGCACTGATTCACTTGCCAATCATCAATCCGTTCATCCATCCAGCATTTTATTTACCATCGCACGCGCTCCCTCCCCCCCTTCGCCTCTTTACTCACACTTAATCCCCTTACCTTTTACTTTATAGACTTGCTGATCCACCCATTCACCTACGTGTTCGCTACCACTCTTTTGAACTCTTTAACGCTGCTTAAGCACTCTCATCGTTTTTACAACCCCTTCTTTCATTCGCACATTCCCACTCACGCACCCATTCTCTGTTTTGCTCATCCAGTCACCCACCCACCGAATGAGTAACTCATTCAGCCACCCACCCACTCACTGATGCACTGAGTAATTGGAACTTTCTTTCACTCACGCTTTCACTCTCGCTCTCGCTCACTCACCCACCCACCCAGCGGCTCAATATCTTGCTCACTCGATCGCAAAAGCGCCCACTCATTCACGCATGCATTATCCATCCATCCCTCAATCAATTTGTCAACCACTCACTCCCTGATCCAACATCCACCAACTCCCTTCCGATTACCGCCCCCCCCCGATCGAGCCCCCCCCCCCCCCCCCCCCCCTGTGAGTCCGTTTCATGTGTCCATCCAAACACACCTAATGAAACAACTTCTTTTCTCTGTCTCTTCCACCCACCCTATCACCCATCCTCACAGATATGCTTTGTCCCCTCAACAGAACCATACTTTTGTTATGCCGCACCGATCTTTCCACTCAACCCCCAGAATGAGAGAGGAAAGGGATCACACACACTTACAGACACACACACACAGACACACACACACACACACACACACACACACACACACACACACACACTCGGACACATTCGTACAAGCGCGCACATACATACCAAAACCTCCAATAAATCGCTTGCACGCAGATTTTGAAACGAGCTGCGCAAACGAGCACGCCCAATATTCCACCTCCGTCTGCATCCCTAGCAAATTCCCAAAATATTGAATCCTTCATGTCACCCCCCACTTTATCACCTTGTTCTCCTATTTGCTTTCTGCATGTGATCCATCCCTTAACCCGCTACCATCATTCTCGTCCTGCAAAAAAAGGCAGTTATGCGCTTGATTCAACTCGCATCGGCTGTGCACGCAGGATATGGACCTCACCACCTTTTGGCGCGACGCATCGCTGCGGTTGGTGGTGTACGGTGGCCCCGCCTCCTCAGATGTTCATCATCGACGATCGGTCAACCAGTATGTCCTCTGTGCGGAGCTCTCCTTCCTAGGGCACGCGCCTCCACGGCGCGGCAGCGACAGCGGTAGTGCTGGGGAGCAGGGCATTCCAGATACGCCCAGCCGCGCGGACGTTCCTCCTCAGTGGAGGAGTGATGGAGAGGATGCGGCGGCGCGTGTACGGCTGGCGGCCCCGTGGGAGGCGTGCCACATTCGGCGAACCCTCAGCATCGCATCCGCGAGCACTGAGGCGACGATGGATGGGGAGGACGGCAGCCAGGAGGAGGACTCGGAGGCGAGCGGGAGAGGGGGCGACTTCAGCGACTCGGAGAGTCAGGCGTGGTTTGATGCGCGCGAGGACCTCTCGGCCGCATCCTCCGGTGAGCTAACCCTCACAATGACAGTGCTATGACCTCTGCAGGAGAATCCCCTACCTCTATACCCCTACCTCCCACCAACCCAAGCACTACATAAAGCAACATAACGTTACATTGGATTACCGCAAGATTACACGGAAAAAAAGCATATGACCCTGTTGTTACACCGCAATGGTTCTCACCACACTTCCATACCACCGTCATAGCCTCTAAGCACATCTCTGCGTTTCGCAGGAGAGTACATAGCACACCAATGCATCGCACCACGCCACCTCACACTATATTTTGCGACGTTGCATCATATCACAACACATCACACCACCTCAGAAAACCTCATATCGCATCTAACCATACCACCTCACATCATACCACATATCACCACCAGTCATCTCATCTCATATCACTTTTTCCTCACTACACCATACCGCATCACACTGCATCACACCACACAACATCACATCACAGTATATCACATCATACCGTGATATACATCGCATCTCATCGTTCCATCCCGCATCACATGTACCACCTCGTTACCGCATCGTCCCGCACTAAACTTAACTGCATCATACCTTCACATATTGCGGCGCACTCGACCAAACTAAAATACGGGGCATCACGCAACACCTCTCCGTACCGTACTGCATCGCACCAAAGCAAGCCACACCAATTGCACATCACATAAAATCACGTTCCTCTGTAGCACATCCCAACGAATCAGGTCAAATCATATCTCAAGACATCTGAACTGCATCACAACGCATCAAGCCTCAACTTTTTGCAACGCAATACATCTCGTACCATATGAAAGCACCGGACATCACGCCACGTTACATCAGACCTCATCACATGTTACCACACCACACCGGTATCATACAGCTGTGTCTATAGCCCTCTACTACCCCCACTGACGCAAGTGGTCTGCGGTTTGGCAGTCGTGTCCTCCCCGCGCGGCGCACTCCCCGCCAGCCTGAGCCAATCGAGCGTGACGGATTGGAAGAACAGTCTGTGCCCCGCGCTGATCACGCCGCGGGGGGAAGGGAAGGGGGAGGGGCGGGGCGGCGCGGGCTCGGGCTCGTCCTACTTCCTGTTTCAGCTGCGCGGGCAGAGGCTCATGCGCAGCGCCTCCGAGTTTCGAAAGCTCACCCCTCAGCTGCCGTCTGGTAACCGCATGGTGCCCTTCAACTACTCCCCCCGCCTCTCCAGCAGTGAGGCCACGCGCCGGCGGCAGTGCGAGGAGCTGTTCAACATCATGCTGCGCGGGGGTGAGGTGGACGCCGCTGCGCTGGGCGCCGGTCAGCTCAGCCCCTCCAAGCCACGCTCAGAGGTCCCAGACCATCTGTACCTCTTCATGAACTCTCCCACCGCCACCGGCAGCAGGTGCGCGGGAGTATCTCCCTTCCCTTTCCAAATCCTTATTACCACACTCACGAATTGATAATGAAGGGACAGCACATCCATAGGTACTTCATGCCATGGGTGTTATTATGTTACCTGTTTGTTTTGTGTTCATAAGCAGATATGTTCTTTTGGACTTCTCATCCAAACGCTGTGTTTGGGGGAATTCGGGGGGCGCCGGTATGGTGGGGACAGTGTTGACTGTTTTGCGGGATAACGTATTTCGATTATTTGGCTCATTCCTCTGTGTCTTATTGTCACTATTAGGGTCATGAATCTGAAGGCGCACACACTGAACGCAAACGCAAAGCCAAGTAACCTCATACCCACATGTGTCCCAAGATGAAAGCTGTTAGACTTCTGGCGATACTGAAACTGGGATTCGCTGCACCTGACATCGAAAAATCCAACTTGTGGTTCTCTTTTGTGCCCCCCCCCCCCCCCCTCTCGCCTAGCTCTACTCTGCGGCAGTCCAATGCGAATTGTATGAGATCCGCGCTGGCTGCCTGTTGCATTGCGGTGGCGCCCTGTCTCCACTACGACGCATGTCCAATATTTAGACTAAACTCTAAACTGTCCCAAATTCATAGTCAGAAAGGAGTAAAGAGATGTTGAAATTATGGGAGGCGATTAATATGTCGTCTAAGAATAGAAATCAAAGTAAGAGACCGGATAACACAACAATGTTCCTTATTTATAAGATGCATATCAGAAATTTTATGCTGAGTAGTGAGTATCTCAGCGAGTTGCTGTGCGTACGGACTCGTGGTGTTTTACTCCGCCTCTGGGTCTGAACCGGGCGCGGGTGCGCAGGTTCCTGCAAGCCAGCCAGGCGCCCAGCGGCGTTAAGCGCTACAGCGATGTGGCGCATGAGGGGCCGGTGGCCCGAGCGCTGAGCGAGCGCCATTGGGCGGAGGAGTGGGCGGTGCTGCGCGCGGGGGTGGGGCAGCTGCTCTTTTACGGCGGCCGATCCCGGAAACCGACACTCGCGCTCGACCTGGCCGACGTACTGCGAACGGATGTGCTCCCGTCCCGCGCCGCGCCTTTCCTTGGCTACGGCTTCCTGGCTGTCCACACTCTGGGTCGCGTCTTTCATGTGTGCTTGCCGACGGCAGCCGTGGCGGAACAGTGGGTGAGCCCCGTCCTCACCCCCTATCCCCTCTGCCCCTCAAAGAAATACACTAGGCAGGGAAACGATTTTAAACGCTCGTCCAAATTTTATTGTTTTTTTTTAATTTCCCAGAGTTAATTAATAGTGCCGATATTAAACTGACATTGACAACATTATGAAATTCATTTTGTTATGACAGTATATGTACATAGATGCACAATGTAGTGAGAACATGTCTTCTTGATTTGCGAATAATTCATTTGGCTACAACCGAGTAGCTCTGGCTCGTGTGAGGAGCGGAATGAGGACATTGGTAATCGTTCATATATATTTACGAGTAGCCCATAGTTGTGCCTTCTGCCAATGCATTGCTGTTGACTTCACATACACAGTCTCTCTCTCTCTCTCTCTCTCTCTCTCTCTCTCTCTCTCTCTCTCTCTCTCTCTCTCTCTCTCTCTCTCTCTCTCTCTCTCTCTCTCTCTCTCTCTCTCT
>JAPMLY010000724.1:0-75000 GCA_026401115.1 Tetraselmis chui
CACGGCGCTCGCTAGTAGACAACAACCATGTGAGTTTTAATGTCTCCCATGGGGGCGAGACTTGAAGCTACGCAGGACGGAGGAGGGTCGCAGGAGGAGGAGCGACACGGTCTGGCGGCATGGGTCGTGAGGATCATCCGCGGCCGGAAAACCCGGTACGGGGGGTTTTTGGAAAATATTCCCGTACCCAACATCTTTTGTGGCGCGGCGACTCGATCCCTGTGTCCGACCTACCCCTTCCCTAGTCGGTACCCGGTTATCGACAGGCTGCCTTAGTAGGCTGTGTGCCTAGGGTTATCGTAACGGCACACTGCTCGTATAGGCGGCCCCCTAACAACGTAAACCACCGGGGGAGGGTACGGCCGGCCACAACGCGATCATATAGGTGTTGGAAAGAGACGGATCAAGAACATGGGACATGAGAACATCTGGCACGGGGGCAGTAGAGCCAGTCGGATACCGTCTGCAGCTTAGTTATTTTCTCTTCCGAGGAGCAACTACTATCTCGGGCGGGGATGAGCACGGCTCGAGACGGGACCGACGAAGATCTGAGCGAGGGGGTTTTTCACATGCCTTTCCCCGTAGCTCCGGCACGACCGGAGTCGCCGGGTACCCGAGGTTAGGCAAGTTTGCCTCGACCAGCTCAAGTTGACCAGCCTCGCTTATCAGCATCCCCGCAGCGGCTGGAGAAGGCCGCGTATCATGGAGACTAGCTACACTTTTTATTTCATACTGTATCCCAAAAAATTACGTACAGATAAAAAAAATTAACATAAATACATGGTTACATGTGTGTTTTAGACGGTATCGTCACTGCCAATGGAGAGGTTGGGATTACTGGTTCACGGTCTAGCCTCTAGCTAGATAAGTCTACTCAGCACAAGCAGGGAGGGCCAAGAGACAACAGCCGGTTAATTTTGGTATTGTTGTAAACAATTTCATTTCATTTCATATGCTGGGCAAGCCGTTGTGAGAAAAACTCACGAAATCGCGTGTGCAGACTTACCACCGATATGCGCACAACCCAAGGGCAAGATGTTCAAACAATGTTCAAACGATCACGACTTACTCAAATATGGTCAAAACGGTTTTAAACATGCACCGTTGGACGCGTATTTTCAACTCGCGTCGAACGCGTATACTCCGTAGTTCAAACACCCACAAACACATTTTCTGTGAATTATCTAATTTTCGCATTATTCCGGCAACGCTGCACCGCAGTGCCAAGCAACACCCGTGGAATTCGGCTCACCTCATGAGGCAGTTTGTGCGGGGTTTGTAGATACATCTTTACTAATTATGCATTCCTACTGATTTCCGAGCCTAATTCCCGACGTGTGCCACGCGTGGGGAGGGTGTGGTTTGCACAAGCACATACCCAAGCATTCCAAACACCGCCGTCAGCGAGATGCGTCCCTAACGGTAATGTTGGACATCGCCCCTCATCAAAGCCAATCGCCCTCGTATGTGTACATCATGTAGTGTTTATCCAAACATGCGTCCCATGCATTTTTACTCGCTTGCTTTCCAAAAACATTACCCATGTCTGCGGCGTGAGCTTCCGTGCCATATTCACAAACCCGCAAACCAAACCTCGCGCATTGAACCCGGCACCTACGCCTCCAAACCCCCTCCAACAACTCCTCAAAGTACAGTTATGTGGAACACGGAGTAATATGCAGCTTGGTATGAGCGCTTGAGCAATGCCCAAGCGCGGCGCTCAGAACGACATGTATAATTCATACAATTTCCTTGGATTTTATGGGCTTAATTCGACAAATCCACCGACAACACTCACTTTAGGCGGAGGTTTAACCACACCGGATGGCGGCTAACAACTTGCTTCCCAGCTCTCCTACATTTGCTTGGTACTCGGGGGTCGTCGTGCTTGACATGGTGCAAGGGGAGCGTGTTCTTGACTAGCTTATGTTGAACATAATGCATGTCCGGACTTTTGTGGAGGAGAGCACTACTAAGTCATCCATTTACCGATAGTGCAAATTGGTGTTGTAGCTGGTAAGTCACGATGCGCGGCTTGCTCTCCACCGCTACGGAAGCTTGCCGGCCTAATAAGTTGGACAGCGTTCCAAGTGGGAAGTAGGCAAGCCTAGCCTAGATGTTGCGAGACCCCGGTCTCGCGGGAGAAATAGAGCGGAAATGCCAGGGAATATAAACTCTTGCTCAATCACACTCAATCGCCAGCCGGTCCCACGTATCGCTCCTCGACCCGTCAACCGGTTCATGCACCCTAGTCGCTTCAAGTTGCGAAACAACATTTTTCCTTTTTTTTCCGACAGAGGATATTTCTCTTGTCCACAGGAAATGTAATCAATCTCGCTGTTGCTACCATCTTTATCCAGGGCGTACACCGGCGGAACGTCGCGCCGCCGGACATTCCACACATATCTTATGGCTACACCTGTACCCGTCGCTTCCCCCGACTACCCTCGACCGACTGGCCGCCCCTCGTCGACCTCGAACTTCCCACCTCGGAAGTTACACCTAGCTCACACATACCCCCGTAAGCTCGAGATGGCTCTTCGCGCGTTATCAGCATCTCGCGGGAGCGCCCGATGTGCACCGGCGGGCTGCCCGACAGCTGTCGCCCACTCTCGGCCCTCGTCTCTCATGACACCCAACCGTCCACCACGCAGTGACCGCTTTGTCTGCAGGGCCGTGGTCCGTGCCTGAATCCTCCCTCGATGTTATTAACCTGCTTCAGTAGCGATCATACAGTGGTGTGGCAGGATTATAGCACGGCGTGAGTGGAGGGTCTCGGTGGTTGTGTCGAGACGTGTGTTGACTGTTGATTGTTTTATTGCGAAACGTGGCGCGTCGACAGGAGCCCTTTGTTATCGAGCGTCTAGAGGCGGCCTCGAACATGTACGACGAGCTGTCTAGGAAGATGGGGGACCCCCAGGTGGCGGAGGACCCCACCGAATTTCAGAAAGTCGCACGACAGGCGGCCGATCTACTCGTAAGCCACGCCGTGCTCGCCAATTGTCTGCCCCCAACCGACTCGTTCGCTGTCGACGCACTGGCAACGAAAGAGCGGCTTAAGCGTTGTCTGCCCACATCAGGAAACTGTGAACGCACACAACGAGTACAGGGAGGCTGTGGATGCGCTGGAAGAGGCGAAGCTGATGGTGAAGGAGTCAGCCGGTAAGCTGATTCCTTCAGGCTAAGGCGACTCAAAATATTATGAGTGCTCATTTATATTTTTTATGCGTTCTCCGTCATTCCGCGGTGACTGAGGGAGGAGAGGGGTGTGAGGGGTGACGGTCGCGGTATCGTCTCAGGGGATCCGGAGATGTTGGAGCTGGCGCAGGAAGAGGCAGCGATGCTGCAGGAGAAGATATCTGAGCTGGAGGAACGCCTGCGCATCCTTCTTCTACCGAAAGACCCGTTGGACGATAAGAACATCATGCTCGAGGCACTCCTCTCCCCCCCTCCTCTCTCTCTCTTGGGAAGCGACCAACTTTCATGCCTGATGCCTTGAGGGGAGCAGTGGAGAAGGGAGAGAAATGGGGAAGGTCAAGTGATAAAGAAGAAGAGGGGGGGAGGAGAGGACGGAGGCGAGTAGGGAACCGGGGGAAAACTGGGTTAGGATGGGGATTCAATGGAGGCAAAAGAAAGCTCAGGGAGATAATAATGGCGATGTGTGACTTGCCTTGTTCACGTTCTGCCCGCCCGCGCCACCGGAGCGAGCAGTGCTGAGCTCAATGTCCTGCGCAGAGGGGGCACCACCACAGCCGGTCAGGAATCACAAAGATGGCAGAAAGGAGGGCAGAAGACACGCGTATGTATGTGAGTGCGTGTATGTGTGAGTGTGAGTGTGGGTGTGTTTTTTTTGGGGGGGGGGGGGGGGTGTGTGTATGCGTGTGCTTGGGTGTGTGTCTCTGTGCGTGTGTGCGTGTGTGTGCGTGTGTTGGGTCTGAAATACAATGTCACAATCTTTGGTCGTCACCCACATTATCATTGATCTCCACGTCCACCTCCTCCGCCTCTGGCATGATCGCCACTGTGGCGGTGGAGGTGTGCACTCGGCCCGCAGACTCGGTGGCAGGCACTCGCTGCACGCGGTGCACCCCCGACTCATACTTCAATTTGCTGTAGACCCTCTCCCCGCTCACCTGCCATGACCCAAACACACCACACAAACCTCAGCAGGCCGCCATCTTCCCCGTCATGATGGCCCGCGGGTACGTGGCATGAACGTGAGCGGGAGCAAAGAGTGAGGGAGGGTGGGTACCTGTAGGACGGCCTCTTTGTAGCCATTGCCCTCCGCCTCGGAGCAGCTCACCATCTGCGTCTTCCACCCCTGCGTCGCTGCGTACTTCTGATACATCCTCACCAAATCAGCGGCCCAAAGCGACGCCTCATCGCCGCCCGTGCCCGCGCGGATCTGCGGCCAAACCGGACACCAGAGATCAGCAAGCACACCACGTAGCGCGGGGTGCAGGGAACTCCTCAAGGCATCAGGCATGAAAGTTGGTCGCTTCCCAAGAGAGAGAGAGGAGGGGGGGAGAGGAGTGCCTCGAGCATGATGTTCTTATCGTCCAACGGGTCTTTCGGTAGAAGAAGGATGCGCAGGCGTTCCTCCAGCTCAGATATCTTCTCCTGCAGCATCGCTGCCTCTTCCTGCGCCAGCTCCAACATCTCCGGATCCCCTGAGACGATACCGCGACCGTCACCCCTCACACCCCTCTCCTCCCTCAGTCACCGCGGAATGACGGAGAACGCATAAAAAATATAAATGAGCACTCATAATATTTTGAGTCGCCTTAGCCTGAAGGAATCAGCTTACCGGCTGACTCCTTCACCATCAGCTTCGCCTCTTCCAGCGCATCCACAGCCTCCCTGTACTCGTTGTGTGCGTTCACAGTTTCCTGATGTGGGCAGACAACGCTTAAGCCGCTCTTTCGTTGCCAGTGCGTCGACAGCGAACGAGTCGGTTGGGGGCAGACAATTGGCGAGCACGGCGTGGCTTACGAGTAGATCGGCCGCCTGTCGTGCGACTTTCTGAAATTCGGTGGGGTCCTCCGCCACCTGGGGGTCCCCCATCTTCCTAGACAGCTCGTCGTACATGTTCGAGGCCGCCTCTAGACGCTCGATAACAAAGGGCTCCTGTCGACGCGCCACGTTTCGCAATAAAACAATCAACAGTCAACACACGTCTCGACACAACCACCGAGACCCTCCACTCACGCCGTGCTATAATCCTGCCACACCACTGTATGATCGCTACTGAAGCAGGTTAATAACATCGAGGGAGGATTCAGGCACGGACCACGGCCCTGCAGACAAAGCGGTCACTGCGTGGTGGACGGTTGGGTGTCATGAGAGACGAGGGCCGAGAGTGGGCGACAGCTGTCGGGCAGCCCGCCGGTGCACATCGGGCGCTCCCGCGAGATGCTGATAACGCGCGAAGAGCCATCTCGAGCTTACGGGGGTATGTGTGAGCTAGGTGTAACTTCCGAGGTGGGAAGTTCGAGGTCGACGAGGGGCGGCCAGTCGGTCGAGGGTAGTCGGGGGAAGCGACGGGTACAGGTGTAGCCATAAGATATGTGTGGAATGTCCGGCGGCGCGACGTTCCGCCGGTGTACGCCCTGGATAAAGATGGTAGCAACAGCGAGATTGATTACATTTCCTGTGGACAAGAGAAATATCCTCTGTCGGAAAAAAAAGGAAAAATGTTGTTTCGCAACTTGAAGCGACTAGGGTGCATGAACCGGTTGACGGGTCGAGGAGCGATACGTGGGACCGGCTGGCGATTGAGTGTGATTGAGCAAGAGTTTATATTCCCTGGCATTTCCGCTCTATTTCTCCCGCGAGACCGGGGTCTCGCAACATCTAGGCTAGGCTTGCCTACTTCCCACTTGGAACGCTGTCCAACTTATTAGGCCGGCAAGCTTCCGTAGCGGTGGAGAGCAAGCCGCGCATCGTGACTTACCAGCTACAACACCAATTTGCACTATCGGTAAATGGATGACTTAGTAGTGCTCTCCTCCACAAAAGTCCGGACATGCATTATGTTCAACATAAGCTAGTCAAGAACACGCTCCCCTTGCACCATGTCAAGCACGACGACCCCCGAGTACCAAGCAAATGTAGGAGAGCTGGGAAGCAAGTTGTTAGCCGCCATCCGGTGTGGTTAAACCTCCGCCTAAAGTGAGTGTTGTCGGTGGATTTGTCGAATTAAGCCCATAAAATCCAAGGAAATTGTATGAATCACACGCGTCGTTCTAAGCGCCGCGCTTGGGCATTGCTCAAGCGCTCATACCAAGCTGCATATTACTCCGTGTTCCACATAACTGTACTTTGAGGAGTTGTTGGAGGGGGTTTGGAGGCGTAGGTGCAAGGTTCAATGCGCAAGGTTTGGTTTGCGGGTTTGTGGATATGGCACGGAAGCTCACGCCGCAGACATGGGTAATGTTTTTGGAAAGCAAGCGAGTAAAAATGCTTGGGACGCATGTTTAGATAAACACTACATGATGTACACATACGAGGGCGATTGGCTTTGATGAGGGGCGAGGTCCAACATTACCGTTAGGGACGCATCTCGCTGACGGCGGTGTTTGGAATGCTTGGGTATGTGCTTGTGCAAACCACACCCTCCCCACGCGTGGCACACGTCGGGAATTAGGCTCGGAAATCAGTAGGAATGCATAATTAGTAAACATGTATCGACAAACCCCGCACAAACTGCCTCATGAGGTGAGCCGAATTCCACGGGTGTTGCTTGGCACTGCGGTGCAGCGTTGCCGGAATAATGCGGAAATTAGATAATTCACAGAAAATGTGTTTGTGGGTGTTTGAACTACTGAGTATACGCGTTCGACGTGAGTTGAAAATACGCGTCCAACGGTGCATGTTTAAAACCGTTTTGACCATATTTGAGTAAGTCGTGATCGTTTGAACATTGTTTGAACATCTTGCCCTTGGGTTGTGCGCATATCGGTGGTAAGTCTGCACACGCGATTTCGTGAGTTTTTCTTACAACGGCTTGCCCAACAGATGAAATGAAATGAAATTGTTTACAACAATACCAAAATTAACCGGCTGTTGTCTCTGGGCCCTCCCTGCTTGTGCTGAGTAGACTTATCTAGCTAGAGGCTAGACCGTGAACCAGTAATCCCAACCTCTCCATTGGCAATGACGATACCGTCTAAAACACACATGTAACCATGTATTTATGCTGATTTTTTTATCTCTACGTAATTTTTTCGGATACATTATGGAAAAAAGGTGTCGCTAGTCTCCATGATACGCGGCCTTCTCCAGCCGCTGCGGGGATGCTGATAAGCGAGGCTGGTCAAGTTGAGCTGGTCGAGGCAAACTTGCCTTACCTCGGGTACCGGGCGACTCCGGTCGTGCCGGAGCTACGGGGAAAGGCATGTGAAAAACCCCCTCGCTCAGATCTTCGTCGGTCCCGTCTCGAGCCGTGCTCATCCCCGCCCGAGATAGTAGTTGCTCCTCGGAAGAGAAAATAACTAAGCTGCAGACGGTGTCCGATTGGCTCTACTGCCCCCGTGCCAGATGTTCTCATGTCCCATGTCCTTGATCCGTCTCTTTCCAACACCTATCTGATCGCGTTGTGACCGGCCGTACCCTCCCCCGGTGGTTTACGTTGTTAGGGGGCCGCCTATACGAGCAGTATGCCGTTACGATAACCCTAGGCACACTGCCTGAGGCAGCCTGTCGATAACCGGGTACCGACTAGGGAAGGGGTAGGTCGGACACATGGATCGAGTCGCCGCGCCACAAAAGATGTTGGGTACGGGAATATTTTCCAAAAACCCCCCGTACCGGGTTTTCCGGCGGCGGATGATCCTCACGACCCATGCCGCCAGACCGTGTCGCTCCTCCTCCTGCGACCCTCCTCCGTCATGCGTAGCTTCAAGTCTCGCCCCCAGGGGAGACATTAAAACTCACATGGTTGTTGTCTGCTAGCGAGCGCCGTGCACTAGCGGTGCTTCCGAGCTGTCCGCCGCAAGCTCCAACACCCTCGTCCCACCGTTGATCCGTCCGTACACTTCTTCGCCAAAAAATAATTCCGCAGACATTGTTCCCGTCAGGACGGGGGAGTATCTATGAGTATTTAGTCGCTGAAATAAAAACATATCGGACTGCCCGAGCGGGAGATCCCTGTGATGGTGTGCGGATATCATGCTTTTCCAAAACCCTCCGTACATGGCTTCCCGACCGCGGATCGCAACTGTCAGTCTCTCGTTCAGCCCCCTACCGTGCCAAGCATGGCACGGCTACGGGGCTACCAGCGCCCACCGCGCGGAGGTAGAGGTGGCAACATAGCACAAGCTAAGAGGGAGGGCCCGAAGACATTATTCATAATGTGCAACGATATTATGTAGTTCATATTTGTGAATTTACTTCGCTGCCGGAAAGCACATTTGGCGCCAACAATTCGTCAATTCGATACGTTATCTGCGTGAAATGTAACCGTTGTTTTGGGGTTGTTGATAGTGCTATAATAGTAGCACATTTGATATTTGTGGCCACCCCCGCCCGTACATGCACATGCATGGGACTCAAAATCACATCGACGGACTCGTAGGTTCGGAGCATCCCCTCTTGTATAGCACCTTCCAATACAATAAAGCTTGACATGGATGTCGCAAGGATACCAACGCCTCCCACAGCCCCACGAGACAAAGAGCCTTGGTTTTCACGTTAAATCTAGAATGAAGAAAAGAATTGAACTCCCTACATAAATCACGAATTAGTCGGAGTCCCGAATATGAATGTTTCAATTACAAGAAGCACTATAGGAACGTGGGCATAGAAAAGGTAGGGGTAAAAGAGCAAGAGCGACAAGAGAGTAATGGGAAGCACTGCATTGTGCACAAATCTAGCACGTGAAACATAATAAGACAACACAAGAAACTCCCACACATCGCTGAAAACATATCACGTGGAGGCGATAAGCGGCGCCTCAAGCGCCGCGTGATGAAGCACGGAGACGCTTGCGGCCCATGGCGCGGGTGAAAAACGCCGTGGTAGGCGAAGGCACCTCAGCCGAGGAAGACGCGGCCTCCACAACGTCCGCGGCTGTGGACAACCCGCGCAAGACGTTGTTCGCGTGAGTGACATGGACGGCGAGAGAATCCTTTCGGCGCCAAGAGGCCAACAACTTGCCCACGTGCATCCCTTTAGAGGCGGTTGCCCGCCTTGCCAAATATGTCAAAAAAGCCGTGGCGTGGCCACCGTCGTGAGCGCCGACAGAAATTTCCGTTACCGCTCACGGAATGAAGCGGATGTCGAGATGACTGCTCACCCCCTCCGAGTACTTCCCGAGCTTGGTCTTTTAAGAACCGCATAACGCTACATCGGGAGACGGGGGACTAGAAACGCCGAACAAAGCGGAAACCACGGCATCAATAGCAAGTTGTGAGCCTCGGATGCCGTGGTAGTGCAAGACACCAACATCCGCGGGGAGGCCATCGTTGCCGTTGGGGAGTTGAACTAACATCGTTGGGGTCCGTGTTGTAAGTAATACCGCATACGTATTAGTTGCAGATAGCTACTGTAAGCTATTCTAGATATGATTAGTACATGTCTGGATCGGACATACCGATAAACTGTTTGACTCGGTACAAAGCTGTCGCTAGGCTACAGCTCTCACACTTCTGTTGTCCCGACACCACGCCTGTAGGCTGGTTGTCGCCTTAACTGTTCCGTTTGCGGGACTGTGACTGTAACTACGTTTGCGTACGTTATCTTCCACACTAACTGTGTTTGCATGGTTCAATAGGTTATGGGCCCCCGCCTCACGTCACTCACGCGCGACAACCTGGTTCGGCGAGCTGCGATCGACAGCTCTCCCGCAGAAGGCAAGTTTCTATAGACACCTAGTACTTTCAACTTGTAGTCGGCGGTATCGCCAGTATAAACTGCGATTTTAAAAAACCCGCCACCACCCTCTTAAGCCAGCCACCAGCCGGAGATAGCCAGCCAACCACACCGACGCACTCGTCGTGTGTGGCCAGGGTGCACACAGGTCCAAGCTGGAGAACGGGGGGGTGCACTGTCGGGTGAATACGCATCCACAGGCTGCACGCTAGCCGTAGCTTACCTTTTTTTTTTTCATACTAGCTTATCGACTAGGCCATCAGCGCAGCGCTCCACCTGTCCTGGCCTTGGCCTCGACTTGTGCCCCACACTGGGTGGAGGATACAGAAAAGGTGCTCTGAGACACCCCGGGGCTACATGCCGAGGGGTCGGCGGGCATCAGGCCGTCTCTTTGCATACCGCTGTTAGGCACGAGTCCGGCTAGCGGTTTTTACCGCTGCCTGTTTTTAATCCAGCTCTTTCTTTTTCGCCCTCTGTCGAAATGGCGCAAAAAAACCCGCCTGTTGCACTTGTTGATTCCTCTGACCCAGGCTCTCAGCAGAGCACTGTCCATACTACCCAGGGTGTTCTCGAGCTGCTACGTGTGCAACTGACGCGCCTAGACGCGTATCTCGACTCGCGGTCGGCCGCCATTGCTGCTCTTCCTGCTGCGGGTGCTATATCGCACCCCCCTGTAGCTCAGCGCCGCCACGATGCTCACCTCGCACACTTTCCGGACGGCCACAACCTGCACACCCTCCCCCTCGAACACCCCCCGGATACTCTCGCGCTGATCTTTGCACAAGTGGCGCGCTTGACAGCTCGTTTCGACTTGCAGTCGGCCACGGGTGCTGTTACTGCTGCGGGTGCTAATCCGCACCCCCATGTCGCTCAGCGCCGCCACGTCGCTCACCTCGCACACTTTCCGGAGGGCCACCACGTGCACACCCTCCCCCTCGAACACCCCCCGGATCCCCTCGTGCTGCTTGTTGCGCAAGTGGCGCACTTGACAGCTCGGTTCGACTCGCAGTTGGCCGAGGATGTTGTTGCTGCTGCGAGTGCTATTCCGCACCCCCCTGTCACTCGGCGCCGCCACGATGCTCACCTCGGACACTTTCGGGACAGCCACGTCGTGCACACCCTCTCCCTGCTTGTGCATCCTCAGCCTGGCTACGCCCCACAGGACGCACAGTCAGCCATGTCTGCTGCTACCGCTGCAGCTCCTGTTGGCGACCCCGCCGTCGCACAACGCCGCCCCGATGCGCACCGCGAGCCCTCGCGCCCCGAACTCGTAGGTGAACACTTGCAACCACCCCCCCAATACCCCCCGGCTGATTCTATCCTACACAGCGACCCCTCCCATCACAACATCGCGGTTAAACAACTCTCGCCACCCCCCCCCCCCACCCCCCCGTTGGATATGCCCCTCACCACCCCATACCTCTCATCCCGGAGGCGCCCTTTCACGGCGTCCCCCCCTCCCGTGACCACCCGAATTCGTACGCCCCGCCGTCCCCAATGGCTGGCCGCTCTCCATTTCCGGGTGGCCCACCTCTACCCTTCCATGGACATCACTCTTCCCAAGCCAAGCGTGGCGACCACACCTCCCGTGGCCGTCGTCGCCCCACCGTTGACCCCATAGTCATCGGGCGACCGACACACGCAACCCCCGACTTTGACCCAGACGTCCACCCCAGTCTCTTGGGCAGCCCCCACTACGCCCCCGTCTGCACGCGCCCCGCTGTCTCCCCGGTCTTGCGCATCCTTGGCTCCGCCCAAGCCTCACCCACAGAGGCACATTGGCGCGCTCTGCAAAAGGTCCTCCGCTCCCTTCATGGCACCATTCACATGCGCCTGACGTTGGGGGGGGGCCTGGACCACAGCCTCCAACTCACAGGCTTTGCCGACGCTACCATGCTTCTAGATATGATTAGTACATGTCTGGATCGGACATACCGATAAACTGTTTGACTCGGTACAAAGCTGTCGCTAGGCTACAGCTCTCACACTTCTGTTGTCCCGACACCACGCATGTAGGCTGGTTGTCGCCTTAACTGTTCCGTTTGCGGGACTGTGACTGTAACTACGTTTGCGTACGTTATCTTCCACACTAACTGTGTTTGCATGGTTCAATAGTCCGTGAGACCCTCGACGCCAACCCCGAGTGCGCCACGAACCTCGGAGATGATCTCACCAAGGGCCGGCACTAACCAAGACTGAGCGGTATGGACTTGAGCATCTTCGCCGTATCGAGCCAAGTAATCAACAAATATAGTAGCCCACGCGTCATCCGACATGTCGACACCCTTCGACTCGAATGCACCCCGCATAGCTTGAACCGAGAGATAGCAAGAAGCACAAGCGGTGGGGGAGCGTAGAGTGGAGAGGGTGAGGGATGATGGCAGACCGAAGACGCGACAAACCGCGGCGCGGAAGACGGCGTCGTAGTGCGGGGAAGTTGTCATGGAGCTCGCTTAGGCGGCCCATTATAAGCGGGTCTGAAGCCAGAAACGCGAGGGCGCCGTGGCCGATACGGGGTGCAAAACGCGCAGACTTCTTCCGAGCGCGGTTAGAGAACGAGGGAGCGAGGCTAGCAAAGCATGGCAAGTATCTATGTTTTTTTCCCAATGTAAATCCTATGCATCAATTATTATTTATGAAATCCTCAAGTACCAGGTATGGACGATTATCATATCGATCGGTTGTTTCAAGGTGCTTACGAGCACAGGTACTATACTTTCGCTAATTTTCAGGCACCTGTCGTCACACGGCGGTAAGCTCGGCGGCCTGTCAAACGTCTCCAGGCGATGCTGTTTTGAGCTCACCATCCCACCGATATACTCGATCAGCAAAGCCAACGGTTTCGACGCTTTCTGCTTTCGCTGCCCCTTCAGTCTGCTCGGTCACTTGCATGCCGGCCCTGGAAGCCAGACAAACGACCCGAGTAGCCGGCGTGTCTGCCACTCTGTCTTGAAACCCGACCTTCGTGGATACGACTCAGCATTTCATCGGCCGAGGGCACGCCGGGATGAGGTGCAGGTTCCTTCTCACCGCCAGGCCAGCGGTGGGTGCCCAGTCTCGTATCTAGCGCAACTTATCGGACTGTATTTTTCAGCGTCCCTCACTACCCTTCTATGACGATAACCCCCCCCCCCCCCCCCCCTCTGGCCCCTTGGATTTTCAGGCTTCGCGCAGGCGATGCGTTGTGGGGTCCAACAGTCACAGAGCGTTCAGGGGCGGCACGAGCTCGGAATCACCCGGCAAGAGTATCCACACATCGCGGCCATCTCAGCGCTGTTCTGCGACTTTGGGTGGTGGAGGCGCCCGCTATGGGGAAACGCCGTCGACGAGTGCGTTACAGCGTCAGACAAAGGCAAGTATGGCGTCCTTTGCACGGCGTATGTCTTATGCATGGGTTGCTTCGTGTCAGGGCAGACTGTGCATTCCTCTTCTTTAACAACACTTCGCTGTGTGTGGATCGTGCTGGATACAGGCTTGGCTGCAGGGGGAGCTGTCAGACAGGGGGGTGGTTGACTTGGGTGGCACAAAGGCGGTACTCGCAAAGCGGCTTTATCATGTCTGGGGAGAGACTTTGGTTGCGGGCGGCTCCTCACTGCATGACGGATTACAAGCAGACGGCACTTCTTCCACTCCACAAAACAAGACGCCACCAGTGAATGTAGACGCCAAGCCCAATCAGTCTCCTAAGAATGAATCAGTGGTAAGTAAGCAGGTGGTTTCCAAGGGGGGAGTTGACAGCCAGGGGTCACCACCCCCAACGAAGAGGAAAGGGCGCGGGAAGGCCGCTGAGATGGTGGAGAAACTTGGCGAGGAGCAAGACGAAGGCAGCAGTAGTGGATCGGTCGGAGAGAGTGGAACGGCAGGCGGGAGCAAGCTGCATCTGAATAAGGAAAATAGCGAAGCCGGGCCATCTGAAGCGTCCACACCCAAAGCCTCGTTGGAGGAGTCATCTGCGGCGCCTTCCGCGGAAGCTGAGTTGTTGGCTGGCTTTCAGAAGCTGAAGGTGGTACGTGGAAAGCCGAGCTTCTTTGGGCTCGCATCAGCAGTGCTCCCCGGGATCGCATTCTTATTATGTGGGCTCGTGTCAGTGATAACGGATCATATGCTTGCGCAGGCTGACTTGCAGCTCGAGCTGGTGGCCTTGGGATTGCGCAAGTCAGGGAAGAAGGCTGTCCTCATAGAGAGGCTAGTGCAGGTACGAGATCCGTCTTTGCCCACATGTCCTCTCTATTTCGTTCGAAAGCACACGCACACACACACACACAAACGCGCGCTCATATACAAACAGCTGATTTTAAGGTCGATTATAGCAGAGCACTGATCTTACCTTATGTTTTTCTTTTCGCCAAAAGGCAAAGCTTGGGAGACGAGAAGAACAGCCTCTAGCGCGGGAGAAGCCCGCTAGAGTTTTACCCCCCAAACAAATCAGTGGCGCGATACAGACCCCTGCAAACGCAGAGCCAGGATGCGGGCAAAGTGAAGCTCTCCCCAGCAACAGCCCTCCCGGCAGTAAAGGTAAGACGAAACCCGCGAAAAAGCCCACCGCAAGCGCGCCCCCCGTAGGCACAACAAACAGCGCACCAAAAGTCACTGCGCAGCTCAGCAAGGGGGAGGCGGGGGCCGCAAAGAAGCAGCCCTCAAGTTCGCAAAGCATTAGCGCCGCGGAAGGAACGTCTGGCAGCGGGAAGATAGCATCCAGGAAGCCAAAGCCTGAGAAAAATCCCAGCTCGACAGGTAGCGTGATAAGTGATCCCCAGAGTGATAATAAAGATGTTGAGTCGGCGCTGAGAGAGAAGATAGCAATGCTACAGGCGGAGGTGAGCTAGAAACTGCAGTGACAGCATGTGTGTCTTGAAAGGGCTCGGGTGTGTTATGGGTGGTGGGGGGCTTGGATTGAAGCATTGTTTTCTATCTCATATGTTGAGCAGATTGCCAAACGTGAGAAGACCCTCAAGATGCTCCAGGACAAGCTGCAGTCTGCGGAGCAGGCCGAGTCAGTTGACCAGGCCATGTTGGCGAGAATGCGCGCCACAATATCCGACATGGAGAAACAGCGCCAGACGTGGCAAGACTTCCTACAGAGTAGCCGGGCAAGCATCGTTAAGGTTTAGCAAATTAAACCCACTGCATGCTGAACTCTAAATATCTGTTTAGATCTGTCTCGGCCTTGCTGGTGGAACTGTAAAAAGTCAGTATTGCAGTGATGCCCGTTGAGTGGAAGGTACGGAGAACTGAAGCATGATGCTCGGGCGCGCTTTTATGGCTGCAGACCACGGCTGACGACATCAGAGTGAACATCCGTCCGCAACTGGAGGAGCAACTGAGCGACCTAGAGGCCATGGCACAGGATCTGGAGGGGGAGATGCAGGTGAAGGACGACGTCGTTCAGCGGCTGACCGACTCTCTGAACCGTAGCTTGGGGTCGACAGCTACTGAGGATCAAGACGTTGGAAAATTCTCGTCTGCGCCAGCCGCTGAGTCAAGCCCTGCCCCACAAGACGCACCACCTGAACGTGAGGCACACCAAAGACTGGGGTTGACGGGGTTACTTTTGCTTACTCTAGTCCTGGGATGCTGGTTGTTGCAGGTGCTGATGACAGCCGTGTTTGTGTGCCGTGCAGAAGAGGCCCCAAATAGGGAGGAGGGGCGTGGTAGAGTTGGAGGCATAGGTAGGCAGAAAATAGCCAAGCCCACCCGTCGGACTGTCGCACCATTGCCCTTTGCGTGTGTCTTAGGCAACGTCCCCGCCAATCCTGCCAATGTGCAGGCGTCGCCCTAGCAGCTGGAGTTATTGCCGTCCTTGACGGGCTGAGCTTGTTTCAGTCCGTCAACAAGAAGGGCAAGGGCAGCGATGAGGAGAGCGGTCATACAACTGACGGAGATGAAGTGAAGTGATGGATGGAGGACATGAAATATCCCGTTGTATTGGTTTCAAATTGTTTTGCTCATGTGAAGCTAAATAATCGATATTTAGTGCAGTCCTGTGTAAAGAATGTGAAGGCTACATGGTGGGGAAAATTAGTGCGGGTTCCGTCGTTTAGGTCTCCATGTCAATTGCGGTGTCCTCTGCCGCCAGCCCGCCCTGCCTGGTCTGGAAGAAATCCTTGATGGAGGCCTGACGGGGAGCCCCGTTGACAGGAACTGCTGCCTTGGCCAGTGGTGCCTTGATTTGTCGCTTGGAAATGGCGCGCCTGGCGGCCTCATTCCGGCTGTTCCTGACACTGCCAGCCATAGCCCCTCCTGACTTGGCCACCCTGAAGTGCTGGTGCACAGAGCCAGAAGTGCTCCAGTCGGGCTGCCCAAAGGAAATGCGCTGAGGGGTTGGATGCGAGCCTGCCCTTGCTTCCTCCTGAGACAGCGTCTCTGGGAGCTCAGAGTCGTTCATGGCAGCGTCGCCGTATCCGTTTTGCGCCGCCTTGGAAGGTGAGCTGATGACCGGGAGCAGCTTGTCCTCGCCACAGTATGGCTTCAGCCCGGGCATTGTGTCCGAGTATATCCAACCTGCATTGGCCCCCGGAAGAGCCTGCTGAAAGCCCGTGCTGAGACCAAACCCGCGGCTGTTATTGCTAGTCTGGTGCATGCGGACAGGGGAAGTGTCCCTGTTGAACTCGTCGACTCGGAGCTTGGGTAAGGGCTCCATTAGCTTCACCCTGATTTGATGTGGACATGGTGAGTGTCAATGAGATGACGCAACGAGGCGTTGAGAGCCACTCTGCGCCCTCACATCAAGAAGAAAAAACACTCAATACATCAACAGGAGATATGCAGGCCGCAATCGGGTGCTTACCATATCCAGCCGTCGGTGTCATGGTATACGTTGTGCACTCTGTGCTGCGTTTGCGAGCAAGACAGGTTGCCGTCGAGACCCGTCTCGACTACCCCGCCGGTGTCAACATTTATCTGAGACAGCGACAGCAGCAGGCTCCAGTTCAACATTAGTCTTCCCCATCGAGGGTCACGGCCGTGAATACTATTAACCTATCCAAACGCAATTGCGACGGTCAAGCAACCCAGCAATAAGCGCCAGTGCTAACGTACCTTGTGGCCGTGCCAAGGACAGCGAATGGTCACCCGTCCGCCGAGGTCCTCGATATCCCCTTCAGCCCCAACAGGCCCTCCCATGTGATCTGTTGCAGTTTCCGGCAGGTTACAAAGCCGGTCGACATTTAATACGGACAAAAGAGAGCAAAAACAAAGGATACTTGTTTGAATTGGAACGTGACAGCTGGATCTCGACGGGTCGGGTGCTCACAGCAGTTCGCATCGATGCAGTGAAACTTCCCACTGTGTTGGAAAACAGTAACCGTGCGCCCGCCCACCTCCTGCGCATCACAAAAAAACGAGGTGTTGAGCTCAGCAGGTAGGGGAGGTTGTGCCGAATTCAGCGGGATACACAGACCTGCTTTCTGACTTCTTAGTTCGCACTTTCGGGTCATCCACTTTGGGTAACCCACGGAGTTTTCGAGTGAACGCGTGATCGTTCGGTTATACGAGCATCCGATAAATTAGACCAGCCACAGCTGGATAACCGTATGCGAAGCGACGCTCTAACAGTTCATATGAGATCTAGAGTCCAAGCGCACACAGATCAACGAAACAAACACAATCGCTATTCCATGACTACCCCAGGCTCTGGCGTCAGGGAGGTGACAAAAAACACATAGCCGCACGGGTATCGAGGGACGCTTTATAGCTGAGCTAAGACACACTGGACGCAACACCAACGCGAGACTGTGATCTCGAGGGGTGGCGAAGCACTGTCATACTTAACAAGTAGCCCGCCTTGCGCAGTCTCACCGTAGAGGCAGCGCACAAGGCGTCCGAGCTTTCAGACAAATACAGAGGAAAGTACTAATGACTTGCCGAGAGAATCCGGACAGGAGATCAGGATTGAGCTTGGTCGGCACAAGACAGCATTAGGACTGCTCATGTTGCATACCTTGCAAAGCCGATGTCCCTCGGGTATTTCACTCTTATGCGCAATCCTGGTTGCCATTGCTGAGCCTGAACTAAAGGCAGAACCACCGCTACTTCGCGAAGCGAAAGTAGAAAACTGTGTTGCCCTGAATACTTCGCGCGAAGCGAAGGTAGAAAACGGTGTCGCTCTGAATATTTCTTGAGTTATTCACTTCGTTCGGAAAAGCTGGAGACGAGGCAGCACGATATTCTCAGCTTAGGGCACGATATTGAACACACACAGCAGAAATTAATCTTCCGGACGTTATGAGGCCCGAGGCATGAAAGAGACTGCCAGTGTTTTCAGGAAAGGCCAGGCAGCAGGAGGTACGACTCTTATATGTGCCCGACAGCTACGTTGCCGTTTGGACTTTGGACGCTAGACGCTACCCGGTACCATCATCAGGTGTGTAGTCCTGCTGCAGCTCATAATAATGGCATGGCGCGCGCCATCTCAGCATCGCGCGCGCGCGCGAATTGAGGTAGAACACATTGTTAAAGTACCCGTACAGTAACCAAGTTTAGCAGAACACAGTATATGTATATGTACATGTTCACATCGATATAACCCTAAACCCTCAACCACAAACCCTATATAAGCAGCCAGTAGTTGTGCCTTAGTAATACCGTTCTGCTGATTTCGCACACACACTGTTAGCACTAGCATACCGTTGCACTACTGCCTCGGGAGAATTGGTGGTACACGTACCACGTTTGTGGTACATGTACCACAGAAAATGGTCATTTTTGGAACCTCCAAACAGACCGCTGATTTAAGTCCAAAAAATTCTTACAAGAAAAAGCAGTGGAGGCCACCAAGCAAGAAAAAGAAAGAAAGGAAGAAAAAACCTAAGCCCGAGGAACAGGAAGGCATGCCACAGCATCAGCACTGCCTTCCTGAAAAGCGTCGCGGAGATAAGAACCCAGAGTGCCATGAAGAGCAGCAGAAAGACGTTGCATGAATTCTCGTCGCACATCCCCCAAAAAACGCCGAAACGGAAGAGAAGTAGATCGACGAACAAAATGCTGCATACGGACATAACTGTCAGAGCGCAAGGAACGAGAGTCAGCGGCCCCCATGCCAGGGAAGCGACGTACAGCCACCAAAATAGCCAAGCGATCGACCAACTCAGCCGCCATCGGCGCCAACCGGCCCCCATCCTCCATGGCGAAGGGGTAGTAGTCATGGACCGACTGAACCGAAGGCGTGCCAAGCAAAGCGGAAGTGCGAAGGTCCGCATCAAGTTTGCCTTGCTGAGCTCCCAATGCAAGGCTGCCAGGGAGTGGAAGGCGAGCACCTATACGAGGAACGTTGGTGTTCGTGCGAGCACTTGTAACCGTCACATCAACAACAAGATGGCGGTGCGGAGCCATGAAGTCCAACCAAACCACATCCCCAGGACGATCACGTGAAGCTCCCGACCGAATACGGCGGACCTCCAACCGCAAGTCCCGGCCCTTAGTAGCCCCCGCTTCAAGCATGAACTCTTCAAGCACGTGGACAATGCGGTCATGGAGTTGAATGATATACCAAGAGCACGGGCACCGGGGGATATGGTCCATGAGCATAGCGGTTGTTGAGCGCTCACCCGACAAAAAGAAGCCCGATACCGTCGACGAAGATCCATACCCGCGAGATTCTGAAGGGGCCTCATTGCACCGAGGGCATTTTCGAACATGAGCGGCGCGCTCCGCAGTCAAGCCAAGCACCCGGTGGGCTGCCATCATATAGCAATCGGATGGCACCTTGAAACTGGACTCATGTGAAGCGAAAAAGAGAGCCAAAGCCCCGCGACCCGTACCCGAAGTCACCCTCATATAGACCGCTGATTTAAGCAATCTTTGCAGAAATAGGTCCAAAACGTGCAGAAGGTCCCAGTCAACTTCTTTTTCAAGAAATACCGGTTACCGGCCGCGGCTATTCGCCATGGCGATGATTTTGCCCCCATCTACCCCCCGCGGTAGCACCGCTCGGCACGTCCGGATAGGCCAAAGATTATCGGCTCGCAGAGGCCCTACAGAGGACCAATGGCCCGGCTCGAGGCGCCATCAGCGTGCCCGGAAGTATGGCTTAGTAACTGCGTCGGTAGGGCCGAAGTTGTGGACCGTGCGGTGGGATGATGGTGCGGAAACTACCGAGCGGTCCACTCAACTCCGGGCAGAGCTGCCCACTGCCGGGGAAGAACTTGCTAGCTCACCACTTCCCACGCCTGGCGATGACCACACTAACTGGAGATTAGTTCCTGCTCACCCTTCCAACACCCTGTCAAAATTTTGCGTAGAGCTTCTGCCTGTCGACTCCGATGTGCGCACCGCGCCGACGGAGGGTACTGGTAGAAAAATAGCTGAAAATATAAATTTCGAAAATCAGCCACCACTACCCACCGACGCATCTCCTTCTCCAAAACGCGGCTCGACCTGTAGCGGGTACTTTTACCGCAACTACCCATATGCTACGGACCTCATGCTACCTCCCCCTTCACCCCTGCTCGCATTAATGGCATATCAAGTTGGTTTCCGAGCTCCTTGTTGGTAACGTGGCGGGCGAAGCCACCGGGTTTGGGCGGGGCTGAACATGCATCCCTTAATCATGATTGTTTGCACCACCTATCCATAGTCAGTAACTATAGAACTCCATGCTCATGAACATGCCTGAATTTCAGGTTAATAATGCTACGCTATCGCAACGAAATGTCCCCAGTAGCATTAGCAAGATGCAGCAACGTGACGCCATAATGCAGTCGAGTGAGTGAGTGACATGCATACATGCCCATGGATCGCCACACAAAAACGCACAAAGCCTAGCTTTACTCCCCTTAAAGAAGCTGAAGCAGTAGCAATGCGCTCTGTCATGCAACTTGGAAGGGAATGAGAGGTGTTTTAAACTTTTTTGTTTTACAAAGAACTGTGTAATCTGAATTTTGGCGGAGCCACTAACCCCCCCTCCCCCCCCGATGTAATGCACGACCTGTGCCTATCGCCTATGTCTACACTTACTTCCCATGTCTGAAACTCCACACCCACTCGCTCCCTCGATATCCTCCTTCCTATATGAGCGCTGATTGCCATTCTCTTTGTCGGGAAAGGTCGCCTCCTCGACATTCGGAGCGCGGGGCTTCGAGCCGAGGCCGCGCACATAGCCGCGCTCACACATGCGCCACGCTCACTCCCGCATCCACCCCCACGTCACAACCAGCACGCCTCAACTCCTTCGTAGTGTCTAATTATTCCTTGTTTTCCTATTCGAACGGGTTTCAGTAAGATTTTGGTCGCTAGGTACCTCAGAAAGCGAGGCACACTAGCGTAAATGCGGGACGCGGTCGTGCCGCGGAGCGGCTACACGCATCGTCTTACCTCGTACACTCCCCTCGACTTTCAAGCCCGCCGCAACACAGCCACCTGCGACCCATACAACTGGTCCATCCATTTCATGATACTCATGGGCGTTATCGAGCTGATTTTCGATACACGAGAGGGTCTTACCGCACAGCTCTAGCTCATCTTTAGGACGGTCAACTTGTCGCCGACCTCATCGCGCACCGCTCACTCCCGACCTTTCACGTTGCTTGCACGCCCAACTCACCACACCAACCTTCGCCTCCGACTACCAAAAGTTTCAAAATCCTCTTGGCAACTTGTTTTGAGAAGCGTCGGGCTTGAGGTAGAGTTTGATCTGACTTTGGTCCTTCTGAGTCGGGCGGATGGCCCGACAGAGAGGTGGTGCGCTTAGGGTGAGAGCAACTGCAAATATAGCGATGATACAGTTTTCTTAGAAATATTTAAGAGATAAGTACTAATGAAAAATATTGCTTCGTACCACACGTTTTTGTGGTACACGTACCGTACCACCAATTCTCCCGAGGCACTAGCATACCGAGCCGACGGAGTTAAGCTAAGGACACTTTGGGGTACACGCCCCTGTAGTTTGACAAAGTACTAACTTTTCCTCGCGTGGGGGTGACCAGTTTTTTACGAGACTATGGTGTATGATTAGTCATACAAATGTAGTACTTATCATACACATATCCCCGAGGCACTAGAGTGCTTATGTACAAGGTAGCTATTTGCCATCTTAGTACTTAGTGTTATGCTATTAGCGGTACTCTATTCCCTATTCGTGGCGGTCGGCCGGTCCTGCCGGTGCCTTCGCCGGCCGCCATCTCTCTTCTTTTAACAACTTCTCTAGTCACCACAGCCGGCCCCCTTGTGGGGCCGGCACGACCTACGTGTAACTACCCGTTCCCGATTCCGACACACATACACACACACACACACACACACAAACACACACACACACACACACACACACACACACACACACACACACACACACACACACACACACACACACATACACACACACACATACACACACATTATTTCTCTCCCCCTCCACCAACACACACAATGAAAATGAAAATCATTTACAACAATACCATCAAATTGGACAACTCTTGTCTAACGGCCATAAGTTGCTCAACCATTTATGACACTTAAGAGCAAAGGTTGGGCCGGGTGCTTTTCGACCATGTACACCTATCGACACACCTATCGACGGTCCTCGGAGGTTAACAATTGTAAGCAACCGCAGTAAATGACACAGCCCCCCCGCCTAAGCACACACACACACACACACACACACACACACACACACACACACACACACACACACACACACACACACACACACACACACACACAATTATTTAGGACACCCCAGTCTAAGTCATGCACTTGCTCATACATTAACATACGACGGTATGTAGCTAAAAAAATCATTAGCGATGGGAAAAGGTGTGGGATGTTAACGTATAAGGTTTCATGCGAGGGATTGCCGGGTGGTGCCGCCAATTCTGAAACAACGATAAACCTCGGACGACAAGCAAACTTACCCATCCGGCTACGTGAGTTCACAGAGCTCGGAGCAAAAGAAGAAGATGTGAGCACTCCCGCCCCCCCAACCCTCTTTACCACAAGCCAATTGCCGTTAATCGTTGAGAAACGGCGATTCTCACCGGCTTGCCCGCATTTGTTTGTATTTGTATTTTTTCGAAGTCGGAAAGAAAACATCCCTTATGTTGAACCTACAGACACGACTACGATATTAGAGATGTTGAACATGTTGACAAAACTCTTGGTCGCAATCATCCGACGTCCTTCTCGCCTTATGAATGTTCAGTGCGAAACACGTTTAGTTTCGCGACGATACATGCTCTTCGAGGGATCGATGTTGTGTAGTAAGTAGGTTTTCCGTGACTGGTTTCCGGCTTTGCCCGATGTGCTCTGAGCAATAAAAGCCTTGCGCTTTGAAATATAGTAATTATTCTTATTCCAATGCTTCAAGATACTCGTTTTTCGTTGACGGTGGTGGGTCTTATTGTCGTAGTTTGGTACATATGTGGTATGTGTCCACATATGTCACCTATTGGTTTTCGGTGCGCCGGTAAAGCGCACGCCTAATACGCGGAAGTTCGCGGGTTCGATATCCGGTGGGTCCGATCATGGTATGTAGGCGTGTCACGGCCCGAGACGAACCCCCACCTTCCACATTACCGTGCTTGGTCATGTCCACTAACATGGTGTGTGCGGACTTATCGGTGTTGCCTGATCGTTGTTGTTTGAACGCATGTCCCTTCGAAGTACCTGAAAGGCAATTTGTGTTTGTCATTGACACAGTTTATAAAAGGTTGGTTTGCGTATTTGTTTTTTGTCGTTGTGCCTCGCGTATAGCGTTCCATTTTTTGTTTCGTGTCTCACATGAATCGAAGAACCGGGAGGTGAATCGGCTAAACAAGAAAACAAGTGCTCGCGTCCAAGCGAAGGCCTCTACTTCATTCCAAGTCCAACTATGGCGAATAGGGAGAGGAAGGCGATGAAAAGGTTGTGGTGGTCGAGGACGAGCCGCCGCTGAAGAAGGTGTACGTTGCTCGGTGCTGGGAGTACTTCCATAAGCCAAATAAATTCACCGATGGCAAAAATTACGTCGTCCATAAGTTGTGTCCTCCAACCTTGTCATCGGAGGTGTTCAAGCTCAAGTACAACGGTGGGACATCGAATCTTATCAAACACCTAAGATGCAAGCACAAAGGTGAGTGCATGCAAGATCCAATTACCGGCGATACAGTGCAGATCGGGTCATCACCGCCCCTAACATGGTCAAATCGGAGGTGGGTAATGGGCCCATGCGAATATTGAATCATGTACATCTTTCCTGAACGTGTTTCTAATTACTCCCATGTTTGCGTCGCAGATGCGCGAGAAGGAAGCGAGAAAGTGATGGGATGGTAACGATTTCGGTCGTGAAACGATGCCGGTGTCCGGATCTTGGAGACGGACACCGAGCTGAAGGCCGTGTTTCAGGCCTTTTCGAATGGTGCAAACACTGGTCCATGTCGTGAGACAATAATGCGCACCATGGCTTCTAGGGCACAACAGGTAACCATGCACATATATGTGACATTGTTAAATGTGTTCATTATCAATGCAATGATAACAAATCGATTTTGCGCATGCATGTATTTATAATAACTTGTTGAAACACGCGTCATGATGCAAGGAATGCTCCGGGACGGTTTGAAGCCGTGCATATCTAGAGACATATGGGGGTAGAAGTCGGTGTCGCTTTTGGGGGTCATGGTGCATTGGATCGACGGATTGTGGCAACTCTTGAAGCGTATGGTCATTTGTGAGTCCTACGGGAAGATTTCACACACAGGTGAGACGATTCTCCAAACGACAAAGCGCATACTTCCTGCATTGAATGTGGGAGAGCTCACCGACGCGGACGACTTGGAGGGAATTGGAGCCGTTGATATTGTTTACGAATCGATTTTCAGCAAAACAAGTTGATCAAGTGTTGTTGTTGCTGCTTGCATTGTTAGTGATTGTTCGCTTCTTCAATTAACTGCATGTGAATACATGGCATTGTCTGCGGCATTGGCGCCAATATGAAACAAAGATGGGGTGCATTGGACGGCCCAACGTGTGTTGCGCATGGCATTCGAATGTGCATCAACAAGTTTGTGGAGGAGCCGCACATTAAGGATTTCTCCCGAGCAATGCAAGGAAAGAGCGCCCACTTCTCGAGGAGCACCTTGGGCGCTCCCAAGATGCTGTCAGAGATCCAGACTGAGATGGGCCTTCGTGCCAGTAAGCCTAGTACTAAGTCTACCACTCGTTGGTTAGGACTTTTTCCTTAGGCTCTTAGGTTTGTGCATAACGCGGAGTCTTTGGTTTGAAGTGGAAAAACAGTCGTAAATATCAATGTCCTTTTTTTGAGCTGGAGGGATACAATCTCACATCGCTTGTGGCACTTGCCGGGAAACTTTATGCATTTATTATATTGTATGGGACACACTACCAAATACTACAATTACGTTTGAACTGCATAGACTACAAAAATCGAAATGTGCGTTTTGACATTGTACGGGACTAAGAAAATGGAAATATACAAACAAAAAATGTCAATTTTGCTAATTAAAATGACTGATTTCTTAAAAGTAGAAAAATAAGTGGAAACCGGAAAGCAAAAAGGAACTTTGTTAATTAATTAGACAAAATTAATGAAATAGCATTTTGAAAAACTGGAAAACCGCGCAAGCTGCAAGTGCTGTGTAAGAAATCAATATTTCCGAAAAATTGAAATATTTTACTCCAATACCAGTAAAACCGGCTGGAGTCTCTGCCCCCCCCCCCATATTTCCGAAAAACTCTAAATGATCGCTCCGAAATGCACTCACGGAACCAAAGTGCAAACTTGTTTTTCACCCTGCATGAGTACTTGTGGTATCACGGTCCCAACGAAAACAACATAGCCAAAGAATTGACAAGTACTCATGTACTTGCCTTCAAATCCTAAAAACACGCACACTTCCGTGGTCCGGTCCAATAAAAGAACCGACACCCGAACTACTCGACTAATCAGCGGTACACGCGCGATCCATGCTCAGAAAAAGCTTATGCTGCCGCAACTCGACTCCTAAAAACACGCGCACTTCCGTTTTCGTCCGGACCCAGAAGTCTTCAGGAATTGCTGAGTAAGATTCCTTCTTTACAGATGTGCACTCAAGTCGGAACCTGAAAATTGAACTACACTTTCATCCGATTCCACGAAAAATGGCCGGATCCAATCCCTGACACACACAGCATTTTTCTCTTTGTTACTCTCTCTCTCTCTCTCTCTCTCTCTCTCTCTCTCTCTCTCTCTCTCTCTCTCTCTCTCTCTCTCTCTCTCTCTCTCTCTCTCTCTCTCACACACACACACACACACACACACTCATCGCATATTTTTATTTTTCTATCATGCACTCACACACCCTGTGTCTTTCACTATGTACCCAAACACCCCCCACTCCCCCTCACTCCCCCCCCACTCTCTCTCTCTCTCTCTCTCTCTCTCTCTCTCTCTCTCTCTCACACACACACACACACACACACACACACACACACACACACACACACACACACACACACACACACACACACACACACCTTGTATTTTGTGTAATAATGCACACCGTGTGTCTCTCACTCTGTATTTCTGTAATCATTGAAATAACGCTCTTGCACCCATCTTGGCGATGCACCGTAGTTAACGACGTATCCCAATACCTATCCCAAGAAGTGCGCTATCCGCCATCTATTTGCTTTTCTTATACTTAAACTTTTATTACAAGAAAAAGCAGTGGAAACTGAAAACCACCAAACAAAGGGGAAAAGGAGGGAAAAGCCCACATGCCTTACCCCGGGGAACATGGAGGCATGGCAAGCATCGCGAAGGTAGGAACCCAAAGTGCAAAGAAGAGCAGCACACAAAGACGTTGCATGAATTGTCGCTGCACATCCCCCAAAACCGTCGAAAGGGAAACGTACATCGACGGTTTTTGGGTCGACGAGTTTGATGTATGAGGCTTTCAAGCCTACGACGCGCAGTACGACCACCAAGTAATTTCCGGGACCAAGGGAAGCTATGTCGAATCAAACAAGCGACGTCGAACAACTCAAGAAGCAGTGAAAACCTGTGAAAATCAAAATCTCCGAAACCGGTGTGGCAGTTTGCTTGCCGAGAGCTAACTGCTGACACAAATTTGTTCTATGCTGTTTGCTTGCGCCTTATACTGTAGGTGAAAGTGCAGATGGAGAGAGATGGAAGATGTTTGATGGTTAAGTATTTAACGGTAGATTGCAATTGAAAAAGGGATCGATTAAAGGTTTTGTCACCTCTCTTCACTCCACAAGGCTTAAATAGCTCCATCCTAGCTAGCTTGATCTCGCATAGTCCTCGTGCCAGACGCTAGGGCTCTCGTAACGGTATGAACACACTAGTGACGCGGCTCGTCTATCTCGGAAAATCGGACCATCGCGTCATGTAGCTAGTTTACATTAATTGTGCGTACATGTACGTACTGGGAGGTAATGGTCGTACAATACATAACAATACCCTCGCTAAATTGCAGTGGCGACGAAACCACGTTGTACGTCCTTCCGATGGAAAAGTGCAAGTAAAGTTAGTAATGAGCACTGTACAATGACATGCAATGTTCTGTTGCATGACAATACTCGTCGCAAACAGTACCTCCACCAAAAACATCCCTTTGCCCACCACTAATAGGAGAAGCAGCTATACCCCGCCGCCAACTAACACCCACACCAACACATGTAGCAACACCACTTGTAGCTGCACCAACAACAGCAACACCACCACCACCACCACCACCACCACCACCGGATGCAGCCCTCTGCCCATCATCATAAGTTGCAGCGGCCAAGTGCCAACCTGCAACCACATATGCAAGCACCACCACCACCATCACCGCCACCATCACCAACAACATCGACAACAACCCCACAAGCATATACCTTATGCGCACTAGCACCAGCAACATCAGCCGGGCGCCAATCAACACCGGCAGCCCTCCGCCGACCAACAACGGCAGATGTAGCCCGTCGTACATCAACACCAATAGCACTGGCCCGCCGCCCATCAACACCATCACCCCTACACCCACGCCGACTGGCAAGGGGGCGACGGGCAATACGTGTAGCATACGCACAAGTGGCCCGCACGACAAAAGCCCAAGAGCCAGACGGGTGAGGGGGGTAGAGTAGAAGGGCCGCGATGAGGGCGTCGCGCAAGAGGACGAGGAGTGGCGCGGCGGCCCGGTGCAGAAAGGCGGACAAGGGAAACATGGGGACACACATCATTCGACGCGCGGACAGCGGCACGGGCATGGCGAGTAGCAAAAGTACGACGGGGAGGGCCAGACGCGGAAGACTTGGCGGAAGGAGGGAGAGGAGTGAGGGAAACCAGTCGAGACGACCCAAGAAGCAGACGCAGAGCCCGGTTGACGGCCCGTTGACCGACCATAACAAGACCCGGGGAGCAGCCATGAAGGCGAGAAGACGCACAAAGTCACCCCTAGCCTCCTCGCTACGGTCGTGGAGGAGGAGGGGAGGGGAGAGAGAAGACGGGGGCGGCTCGGGCGCCCCCGATGGGAGTAGCGGGAAGGAATCGGGGTAGCCCAATATGCAAACAAAAAATATTGCATTTGTAGCCGTACTAAATCCAATTGGCCTATTGAAATTAGAATTGAAGTTGTTTACAACATATACAAGGTGAATCCGGTTGCTGTCTATGGGCCCTCCAAGCTCCGCCATCTAGGGAACTGACAAGCCGGTGCTAGACCGTGAACCTTCTAATCCTACCTTTCCACAGTGAGTAAGGTGTTTGCATCCCCCCTCCGGGGAGTTTGCCTCGCGTGGTGGTGGTAGTAGTCAAGTGGGGTTGGGTGTTGCTGTGGAGGGATGAGAAATAGATTGCTGTTGCGTGGGATTTGAGGCGGAATATGAGTACGAGGTGGTATAACCATTGAACAGTGTGCAAATGGAGTGGAGTATGATGATGTGGAGGATGTTGATCTCAGTACATGGCCAATAGCTGCGGAGGGCGTTGGCGAGAGGGGTGCATTTTTCACGGATGAGGGTGCATTTTTCACGGCGTTGTGTGATAGGTTATTGTATGTGCAGTATTTCCATTCTCCTATTTAAATCTACTTAATCGAGGAGTATCGGCGTCTGTCGTTCGAGTGTCCGACGAATCTGGGTTCGAGAAGGCGGATGAAGTCGGGTTTGTGAGCGGAGGGCCTGAGCGAGTAAGGCAGCATGTCGTCACGGAAGACAGCGGGGGAAGACGTGAGAGAGTCCAATCGACATAATGATACCGGATACACCGACCAATAGACAGGCAAAAGACACACACACACACACACACACACACACACACACACACACACACACACACACACACACACACACACACACACACATACACACACACACACATACACACACACACACACACACACACACACACACACACACACACACACACACACACACACACACACACACACACACACACACACATTTTAGCAAATCAATGAAATAGGATAAAGGTCGACGCGTATGAAAAAACAGTATTTATAGTTAAAAATGTTTTCTCAGATTTATAAAGTCTATAATAGAGATTTATGAACTCCCGTATATATATCAGAACTCGTACATGTTAGCGATAAGGATATTTTTCTTAATAATAGTCGGCGCGGATGAAAAACAATTTTAGATACATTTATGGTCAGATTAATGAAAACTATAGGTTTATGAACTCGCGTAATTGTTGCAGAACTTTATCGGTTAGGATTCCTGCTCAGCCGGCACGCTACGCGTACCGCTTAACAACCAATGACTAACGGCCAACGGCCGTTGGCTCAACTTCAGTGACGACGTCCCCAAGCAATATTGGCTATAGGCCTTCCCTTCAAGTAGCGAAGCTCCCCCTCGCACCTCTCACTCTTAACTTTTGCGCTCACCTTCATCAAGCGGTCGCAAAATTGCAGTCTCGTGTCTAATAGACGTGTAGAGTGCCAGTATCTCTTCCGGTCCTATGTGCACCCGCACGCGACTGATACACCACCGGTTCCGTTACAGCCTACCACTATGCCACATGCATTTTTAGCGCCCGGGCTACATGCCCAAGCTCCGACACGACGCCAACATCATCACGTCGCGGACCCACCTCCAACACCATACGCCACCGGGCGGCGTGTTCCTGCGAGATGATACACGACGGTTTCGATCGCGCCACTCGGCTTACTAACACGCCTACCGAAAACATATACCAGCCGGAGCATGATGCAATCCATGCCCAATGTGGACACAATTGCCACAGCGGGTGGAAACGATGGCCTACGGCCGCCGTATAACTCGCTGTACGACGATTGCCAACCCGCTTGGCTCGCACTCGCCGATGCCCACATTTCCGCCGGCGTCGTCACCCTCTATGGTCTTGCGCGCATTCCACATGCGGTGAGCAAACCACTTTTCGCTACCCCGCTCGAGGATCTTACCAAAATCCCACACAAGCGACAGCCTACGCTTAGGATACGCCCGTGCTTCTACCTCGCCTACCTTCCGGCACCAACGCTTTTTCCGGTGACTTCCAAACATGTTCTTCTACGAGCTCCCGACCGGTCCTTGGCTAAGCCTCGGCCCCGCACTCCGTCCACCGTCCCAGTACGCTACAACCGGCGTGGTCGCACCCACACATTACACACGATCTCCCCGCCACACCTCAGCTTCACGGTAAACAACTACAACCCGAAGCGGCCGGCAACGCTTTCATTTAGCCCCCCTATCGTCGCTTCCCCTGAATTGTAATCCCGCGCCGAAAAAGGAGCACATATAGCCTGCGCCACTTTTGAACATAGGCTTGCGATACGTCGGCGCCCGCCAGGGGCCCCGGAGGGGGATGCGCTCGCAGGCCCGTCGGCATCTACCTCTACCTCCACGCGGTGGGCGCTGATAACTATGAAAACGGGCCATGCTTGGCATGGAAGGGGGCTAAACAAGGTATTGGCACATGCGATCCACGTGATCAACAGTTGTCGGGAAGCCATGTACGGAGAGTTTTGGAAATCAAAATATCCGTACACCAACACTAAGACATCCCGCTCGGCGAGTCCGATATGTTTCTTCGCGACTGAATACTAATATATACTCTCCGATAAGGAGGCGGGGGTAGTGCTTGTGAAGTTTTTTTGGCGAGAAGGGTACGGGCGGATCAGCGGTGGGACACGGGTGTTGGAGCGGGAGGCGGACAACCGGGAAGCAGCGCCAGGGAAGCGCGCTCGCTCGATGTCGACCATCGCTCTTGAGGTCGAGCATACCCATCCATAGGGGTGGTGTTTTAAGTAATACCTTATATTTATTAGTTGCAGATAGCTACTGCAAGCTATTCTAGATATGACTAGTACATGTCTAGATTACACATACCGATAAATTGTTTGATTCGGTACATACCTGTCGCTAGGCTAGAGCTCTCTCACTTTTGTAGTCCCGACACCACGCCTCGGGCTGGTTGTCTCTATGCCTGTCCTATTTGCGTGACCGTGACTGCAACTACGTTTGCGCGAGTTACCTTCCAAACTAATCGTGTCTGCACGGTTCAACAAGCTATGGGCCCCCGCCTCACACCACTCACGCGCGACAACATGGTTCGGCGAACTGCGATCGCCAACTCTCCCGCAGAAGGCAAGGTCATATAGAAACGTAGTACTTTCACCTTGTAGTTGGCGGTATCGCCAGTATAAACTGCGCTTTAAAACCCACCTCTACCCCACCTAAGTCAGGTGCTCGAAGGCGACAAACAACCACCCACACCGACGCACTCGTTGTGTGTGGACAGGGTGCACACGCGTCCAAGCGGGAGAAAGGGGGGGGGGGGGGCGCACTATCGGGTGAATACGCATACACAGGGTGCACGACATCCCTAGCCTATTTTCATTTTTATATTTACTTAGCGACTCAGCCGCAAGCGCATCGCTCCACCTGACCTGGCCTTGGCGTGGACTTGTGCCCCACATTGGGTGGAGGATACAAAAAAGGTACTTTGAGACACCCCGGGACTGCATGCCGAGGGGTCGGCGGGCATCATGCCGTCTCTCTGAAACCATTGTTAGGCACAAGTCCGGCTAGCGGCTTTTACCGCTGCATGCTGTCATGTTTCCTTTTTCCTTTGCCGCGATGGCACCGAAAACTCGCTCTGCCGACTCTCCACATGTTTCGCCCCCTGATTCCCCCGACCTCGGCTCTCAACATAGCTATATCGTTCCTACCCGTGATACACTCGCGCTCGTCCTAGAGCAAATGGCACTCATCAACGCCCGCCTGGACGCGCAGTCGGCCGACGCTATTGTTGTTGCTGCAATTGTTGCTACCGACCCCCCTTGTCGCTAAGCGCAGTCGCGATGCGCAGCTCGAACCCTCTCGCCACGAGCGGCCGGTAGAGCAACTCCCACCACCTCCATCACACCCTCCCGCCGGATATGCCCTTCCGCACCGAGGACCTCTCTTCCCGGAGGCGCGTCCTCACCACGTCCCCACCTCCCGTGGCCGCCCGCACCCGTACGGCCCGCCGCCTGCAATGGCCGGCCACTCTCCCTTCCCAAGTGGACCACCTCCTCCCTTTCCTGGCCGGCATTTGCCTCCTACCCACCGTGGTGGTCACACCACCCGTGGCGGCCGTCGCCCCACCATTGACCCGGTGGTCATCGGCCGAGCGGTCCACGAGGCTACTGATTTCGACAAGGACGCCCTCAACCGGTCCATGAAGATATCGGTCCCTACCATGGGGCCGACCACGGACTTCAAGCAGTGGAAGAGGAACTTCCTTAATTTCCTCTCCATAAAGGCAACATACCTCATCCCACAGCTGGCCATCCGCGACTCGGGCGTCTGGTTGGACGAAGAGGCGCAACACTACGCCTACACGATAATGCTTCATGCAGCCAGCGCGAACCAGCGCGTTGACCAAGCGATGAAGTGCGTCTCCCGTGCACGTTCTGACTGCGCCGCAGCCGCGTGGGACAAACTGTGTGAACGTCTCGACAGTCGATCCTTTGCTCGCTCCCTGTCCTTGCTAGACAGCCTGATGGTCAGACAGTGCCATGGACAGCCACTCATTGACTATGTCCACTACATGCGGCAAACGTTCGACGACTACAACGAGACATGTCAGATGGTTGATGGCTCCGCTACTATCCAGCCCCACAACCTCGGTCTTCTCATTATGCGCGGTATCTCCAGCAACGGCCCACACGGTCATGCCAAACAATGCGTCATCAACGCGTTCGACACAGCCTACATGTTGTCAGCTGATGAGGTGATGGTTAGCATCCTCTACTTGGCACACAATATGGACGAGGACGACGCCCCGGACACGCCAGCTCCCAATGTCTCACCACCTCCCATCTCTGCCTTTGTCGCTGCTGGCTGCGGTTCACACAACGGTCGATGCCACCCTCCCCATGGTGGCGTGGTCCTCGCGGTGGTCGCGGACTACCCAACAAGTGCAGCGCCTGCGGGAGTCAGGGCCACATCATGCCCTCCTGCACTGCCCCGGATGACGATCTCTTGTGGTGGACCATCGCGAAGCGCAAAATGATCATCCAGAAGTACGGCGCCCCTAGTGGCTCTCACTCTGCGCACGCTGCTCTGCTGAGCGACGTCCCCGCCGACGACTCGGACAGTTTGCCCACCCTCGAGGGGTTCACGGATGAATACGATGACACCGAGGTGAGTGTCCCCTTTAGCTCCGTAGCCTTCTCCTCTTCCCTCACCCCCGGACGTAACCTCTCACAGTTATGGGTAGTCGATTCCGCCTGCTCAATCAACCTCACCGCGTTTAAAAGTGACTTCGTACGACTCACACCCCCCTCCACTCCCTCTCGCGTTGGAGGGGTTGGAGTTGACGTCAAGGGCAGTGGCTCCGAACGTATTTCTGTCAAGTTTGGCTAGCTTATTCACCGCATTATCCATGCATTGTACACCCTTGACTTGTCCTCTCGCTCCGCTCATCGCATCGGCCGCTTGCTTAGTGTGAGCTGGATGCAGACCCACAACGGCTGTGAATCTATCTTCCCCACTGACTCTGACACCGGTCTGCTTGTGGTTCCCACATGAATGGGTGTGCTAGAGCCGTCCGGAAACGGGCTCTACCTCCTCCCCCACCAACCAAAGTTCCCCTCAACCCCCTCCGCAACGACATGGCATGACCCCTCTCCTAGTGTTGCCCTTGCTGCCCCATGTGAACATGTACTATGGCACCGTTGGTTTGGACACTTGAACATGCAAAGCCTACATGCCCAGCACACACACGGTGTCCCGACTAGCCCTGCGCTAGCTAACTCTGAAAAAAATGTTGATTGCAATTCATGCTTGTTACACAAAGCCACGGCTGCACCACGCAACACCGCTGCCTGCGCGAAACCTTCCCGTCCCCTCCTCAACCTGTCCTCTGACCTTTGGGGACCAGTCAACGCCCCCTCCCCACATGGCCTCCGCTACTGCTTGCTCGTTATTGACCACCACACCCATTACATGTCGGTGCGGTTCCTCAAGTCAAAATACGATAATGCGTGTTTAAAGTTGGAAACCATCCTTTTGGACATCAAGCACTTGCATACACGTCATCACTCCCAATCGGGCGCGTTCGCACAAGTCATAAAAAATGACTTGGACTCTGTCTTTGGAGCTGCAGCCACCCGCCAGATGTGCGCACAACCTCAGCGTCGGAGTCCAATTCTCTGCCCCGTACGCCCACCACATGCTCGGCAAAGCCAAACTTCCTTGGCGCACTATCCGAGACAATGCGTCGGCGATGCTCCACAGCATGGCCGTTGCCAACTCCATGTGGTCATGCGCTGTCAGCAATGTTGTGCACGTCCGTAACCGCACGTAAAGTCACTCTGTCGGACCCAATGGTGGTATCCTCCTCACCCTCCTTACGTCGTCTGTGCGTGACGCATCCAAGTTCCGCGTCTTCGGGTGCGCCGTCTTCGCCAAGGTGCCCGACAAACTGCGTCGAAAACTCAGTGAAAAAGCGTTTCTTGGTTACATGGCTGGCTACCCCACTGACGCACCCGGGTACCGTGTGTACAGCCCGGAGACACGCCGCATCACCAATTCCGTTCATGTTGTCTTTCAGGAAGACACTCCGGGCTTCGGCACACAACTCTCCGTCGAATCGGTCATCACCGACTCTTCGGATGACGCACCGGCCACCTCACCCCAATCCCACCCCATCGACATCACATTGCCAAAACCCCTACCTCCTCATGCAGCCCCTCGCCAAGCTCGGCTCCGCTCTCATCCCCTTCGCTACGGCGAGCTGGTTGCTCACTTGTCCGACTACCCCCCGACCCTCGTGACGGCGTGATGTGACCCTGAACATGGCAACGCCAAAGAGGACATCTTTGAGCACCCTCATGTTCCCGACCTTATCACTTGTCCCTCACACACACCTGCCGGCACATCACCTATTGCCGTTGCCCTCCTGTCCGCCCGGGAGTGTGTGGAACCGAAATCATACCGGACTGCCTTGGACAGTGCCCCGGCCCCCAGTGGCAAGCCGCTATGAAGCAGGAGTATTCCGCCCTCATGGACAACGGCACATGGGAACTCGTTGACCTTCCCCCGGGTCGCATGGTCGTTAACATAATGTGGATCTACAAAGTCAAGTATGACACCACCGGTGACGTCTCCCGCTTCAGAGCGCGGTTCGTCGCCAAAGGGTGCAGCCAACGCGCTGGACTAGACTACACCGAGACGTTATCACCTGTCATCCGCATGGCCAGCCTGCGTCGCTTCTTGGCCATCGCAGCCGCCCGCGACCTTGAGCTCTGCCATCTTGACATCGACACTGTGTTTCTCTACGCACCCATTAAAGAAGACGTGTACATCCGCCAGCCCCCCGGCTTCAACGATGGCACGTCCAAAGTGTGTCACCTCAAACGCTGCCTATACGGCCTTAAGGAGCCCCCCCGCGAGTTCAACATGCTCCTCCGTGCATGGCTCGTCGACCATGGGAGGCAACAGTGCGTTTTAGACCCGTGCATATACATCTTCCGCACCGGTCGCGTCTTCGCCATGATAGCACTATACGTCGATGACATCCCCGCGGCATGCAATGATGCCGCATGGCTTGCATTGTTCAAAGCCCAGCTCGGAGCACGATTCAAGATCAAGGACCTCGGCGATCTCTCCCAACTACTCGGCATGCACATCACCCACGATCGCTCGACACGCACCATCTCGCTAGACCAATCCAAGTACATGCGCGACATCCTCGCCAAGTACGGCATGGCCGACTCTAAACCGTCGTTCCTTCCCATGGACCCCGGCTTCCTCGCCGGCCTCGCTCACATGACCTCGCCCTCTCTCACCGGCGAGGCCAAGGACGTCGACCCCAACCTCCTGGGCAGTCTCCAGTAGGCGGCCGTCTGCACGCACCCCGATGTCTCCACGGCGTTGAACATCCTCGGCTCCGCCCAAGCCTCCCCTACGGACGCCCACATGCATGCTTTGAAGAAGGTTCTCCGATACCTTCATGGCACCATCGACATGCGCCTGACGTTGGGGGGGGGGACGGGGCACGGACCACAATCTCCAACTCATAGGCTTTGCCGACGTTAACTGGGCTAACGACAACAACACCCGCAAGTCTCGCTTTGGCTATCTCTTCTCCCTCGGACGCGGGCCCATCGGCTACAAGTCCAAACAACAAATCTGTGTGGCCCAATCCACGTGTGAAGCCAAGTACTACTCTGCGGCTCATGCCACCAAGGAGGGACTCCACCTCTGGGAACTTATGGGGGAGATCTTCAACGCCCCCATCACCGAAACCACCACCATTTGGGAGGGCAACCAAAGCGCCATTGCGTACTCCCAAAATGCCTTGGTCAGCGAGAAGACCAAGCACATCGGTATGAAGTGGCACTTCCTCAAAAACCACGTGGAGCAAGGAACCATCAAGTTGAGGTACCTCCCCACTGATCAGATGGTGGCTGACATGTTCACCAAACCCCTCCCATGACCTGCATTGGCAAGACACGACCGAAGTGCAATCCTTGGAGGACAAGAACCAATGCAACGCTTCATCCCGTAGCTACGTTCATGGGGAGTGCTGTAAGTAATACCTTATAGTTATTAGTTGCATATAGCTGCTGTAAGCTATTCTAGATATGACTAGTACATGTCTAGATCGGATATACCGATAAACTGTTTGATTCGGTACACAGATGTCGCTAGGCTACAACTCTCTCACTTCTGTTGTCCCGACACCACGCCTCGGGCTGGTTGTCTCTGTGATTTTCCTATTTGCGTGACTGTGAATGTAACTACGTTTGCGTGAGTTCCCTTCCAAACTAATCGTGTGTACAATGTTCAACAAGTTGAACTCGACATTTGCCGCGAGGAGGACAGCCGCGGCGAGAGGAGCGGCACGGTTTGGCGGCGCTGATATTAGATTAGAAAAAACATGTACAGAAAACCCCGTACGGAAGGTTTCGGTTATAACTTCCGTATATGGCACTTTTTGAGGTAAGAGCCCCGATACTACCTTCCAACCCAACCTTTCCTCTCGGTACCCACCATCAACGGTAGGTTGCCTCACGCGGTGTGCTAGGGTCATCCCGAGTGCACACCGCCCACGGCGTCCTTGTGGCCGCGTAAACCACAAGGGGAGGGTACGGACAGTGTAATACGGAAACAATTGGCAGCTGCCCGGGACAAGACGGACGCGACGGGAGGAGCGACAAACGGCAACCATTTGTGGCTATGGTTTTCTCCCCTTGCCCCGAAGGGAGGGGGAAGCCCAGGCTAGGAGGCGAGCTGCGACGAGAGGAGCGGCTATTATCTCGGACGAGGGTGTATGTGGATCGCGTCGGGGCCTACGACGACCTGAACGAGGGGGTTTTTCGGTTGCCTCCCCCCCCCCCCCTCCCCCCCCCCCCCCCCTGCTCCGGTCGGGGGGAGTCGAATATGCGCCTAGGTCACGCACGCCGACTCGACCAACATACGCTGACCGACTAGGATGATAAGATGCAAACTTCTACGTTTGCTCTAATTCCGAGGTGGGCGGAGACTTTAACGATGAAATTGATAACCGCTAATATTGCTTTTAATTTCTGTATATTTTTGGTATCAATAAAATGAGATCGAGTTTTTTTGCGTAAGTCGTCGCTGAGTGCACGGGTTAAATCCGAAATGCTAAAAGGCGCAGATGGCAAATATACATGATAAACAACCGAGACATAAAACAACTAGCTCAACCGCCAATGAAATTGAAACTGAAACTGTAAGTACCGGTTTTCAGACGAGGACCGGTTTTCCCGGTTCCTCTCTTAGGGCGCACCCGATACTGCCATTTAGATCACTGAAGTAGTAAAGGGTTTAACGCAAGGGTACCGCCGGTACACGTCATGAACCAGCTCAAGCGTCTAGTTATGCAATAATAGACAATAAGCAAGTAATATGACCCTAGAGTACTATAGGAAAAACTCACGAACATTGCATTGTTATAAACCAAGAGGCCACAAAATAAAGAGGAAACAACTTAAGGGAAAGAGAAGAAGCATGCTTTTTGTGCTTAGTAGAGTATGGGATTAAAAAAAACCGAAGGCACTAGGCGCAATGCCATGTCCAGAAGAGGCGTGTCCTTTCAGTAATCCCGTTCGTTTTTGCGGGTGGTCGAATAGATACAAAGCCACCGTCGCTTGCCCCCCGCGCTCCCCATGTATGATTGCATGCGGCCAATATAACGGACAAAAATATGAGTAGCACTAGGCGCATCTTTTGCAAAACGCGGTGGTGGACAAGCGATATATATATACTACGGGCAACATGAAATCCATACAAATTGTTGACGGTGTGTGTCATATTCGTTGCACGCGGGACTTTTCGGTGTGGCAGGTTGCTTACGAGTAGTAGACTGCGTAACTATGAATCACGGCTAATGCATAACAAAAGCGCGAGAGAGTGACTATTTTGCTAAGTCGTCGATGTTATTAAAGAAACGAAACATGCGGAAGTACACGTCTTGATAAATACGGAACACAACAAGTAGTGAGAACGTACGAGTCCCACAACCCAACTGCATTGCAATAGGAATGTACTCGTCACACCGGAGCCACGAGGCCAAAGACTTGTACACGTGCATTTTCGTGGATGATTCATAGCATATGGGCAACTTCCTTGGGTCCCTCCGGCGTGACTGCCGCATCATATATTAATGTCCTCCAAGCGCGCTTAATTGCACGAATACGAACATAATATTATGCCATGGTGACGTTGAAAGCCCTCCAAGTAGAGGCCCAACTTCTCTCTCCAAGTTGAGCAAATGAGCCGTGTGGGAAGAAGGGTAGGAGGCCAAACTAGGCTATAATAAACCGCCGCGTCAAGAGCAGCAAGTTTCGATTATTGGATTCCATTCCGATTGATGACACAAAAGTAATGTGCGAGCAAGGCCAAGGTTGATGTTCGCGAAATTTGTAAGCACCGCGGGATTTACGGGGCTTTGGCTGCCACATAGAGGAACTGCGATTATTTCAAAAGCAAGTGTATCATTACGAAGAAGAATCGAAAACGATTCACATAAATGAAACCCGGTGGTTACAAAAGACAAATTAGCATTAGAAAATATAGAAAACTACGTATTTAATTAACTTGGCCATGTTTAGAAGGGAACGAAAAACGAATTGCTTGCCACGCGACCGCACCCGCACATCTTTAACCCCTCTTTCCTCGGGTAAAAAAACCTGATAAGTGATAATGTTCACACAATGAGAATCGAGCTCCTTCACATATGAATGATGTAGTAATACCACAAAACTGTTACTGCTTCGATTAACACAAAATTACAATACTTTGGAGCGGTAACAAATTACATAAATGGCTCAGTGAATGATTGAAAGCATAGCAAGGAATTGTGACAGTAATTTTGGCTAGCTGCCCTGCTTTTACTCTAGCCTTGCTCAATAGAGTGCGTGTGCATGCCGTTTCAAGGGCCATGCGAACATCGGAAATCATCAACATTGAAATGCAATGCACGATGTATACAAAATTGCAAGCCATGCTCCGCTCTTTCACTCTCCCCATTGCGTAGCGCTTGTATTGAACTACCACCGATTCAATCGTTTACACATTTGTACGTAGGTCGGCTCTTACGCTCGGTGGCGGGCTAAATTGATATTGCAATGGACAATCCACCATCAAGGAGTGAGAAAACAAAAGCAAACTAGCATGTACCCACGGAGCAGGAAGGCATGCAAGAGCAGCCGCACCACTCGCCTTCAACGCATCACGGAGATAGGAACCTAGCGTGCCATGAAGAGCCACGGAAAGACGATGCATGAACTCACGACGCACGTCCCCAAGAAAACGGCGGGAGGTTTTTCGGGTAGGCTAAATTGATATTGGAGTGGACAACTCAAGTAGGGACAGACAACTGCCATACGCAAGATAAATGGAAGCTAACTTTAACCCACTGCAACCAAGCCAGGTCAAATGCCACGTAGATAAGTTAAGAAGCCACTTGGCTATCCGGGGATTGGTCCGCACACATACCAAGGACGAGCCCCCTGGCGGCCTCTCTCGAACCTCAGTAAACAAGGCTGACTATTTGTCGAGTAGTCAAGATTCGAATTAGTTTGGGTACCCGTTGCCCCTCCGTCTCCATTGCGCACTCCTCCCATGGAGCAAGCAGCCGCAGCTGTTGACACTGCTGAATACTTGAACAGTGTATGGGGCACGACTCAGGGTTGATGGCAAGGAACGCGGGAGCTTTGGCGTGACACATGTTTCCTATCTCCTTATTTTGTGTGCGCGCACATCATTTAGTCCCCCTTCCCCTCTTTCGGGTACTCTCATCAGCAGAGACAGCCGAGTTGGTGCAGAGCAGGATGTATGAGGGTTGGGGGAGTGGGGTGTCAGAGGTGAGCGCTAGAAAGACTATGTGTTACAATGTTACATCCGCATACCAAGCCGCACATGCAATGGACCCCCCAACCAACCCCCCAAACCCACACTCTCTATTCCTTTTCCTTTTTCGACTTCTTAGCTTTCTTCTTCGGCTTCTCCTCCTCCTCGACCTCCGTCACCGCCGCCACCTTCTTCTTTTTCTTCTTCGGCTTCTCCTCCTCACCCTCCTCCTCCTCCGCCGCCTTCTTTTTCTTCTTCTTCGGCTTCTCCTCCTCCTCACCCTCCGCCACCTTCTTTTTCTTCTTCTTCTCCTCCTTCACCACAACCGCCCCTTCCCCATTCTCCTCCGCCGCCTTCTTCTTTTTCTTCTTCTTCCCCTCCCCGTCATCCCCGCCCGCTGACTTCTTCGCTACCACGTCAGCATCCGCGCTGTACGCCCGCGGCGTGTCCGCCGGCTTGACGTACTTCTTCGCGTCCTTCCCCGACGGGGTGACCGCGTCCGAGGCCAGCATCTTCCCCTCCAACTGCCGCAGCCGCGCCTCCACCTTGGCGCGCGCCTCGGTGCCCACGCTCGCGTCGTCTGTGTCCCCGAGCGCGTCCACGCGGATGGAGAGCGCGCATTTGGCGGCCAGCACGCGGCTGATCTTGCCCTTAAACTTGGGCGCGGACTGGCCGATGAGGGAGGCGTGGTAGATGAGGCCGTACTTGGGCGTCTCGCTCTTGGTCTTGAGCGCGCGGAACAGCGCCTTCTCCGCACCCAGGATCTGCACCGTGGAGGCAGGCTGCTTGGCGAGGTTGATGAGGGAGCCGGCGTGCGAGATGAGGCGCGCCCCCACCAGCTCGCCCACCAGGACGGTCAGGTTGGGCGCGATCGCGGACATGCGGCTCTTGAGGTAGTCAAACAACTGGGCGCGGTACTCGCTCAGGCTGATGACCTGGTCGCAGAGGCACACGATGTTGCTGAGGTCCTCCTCGCTGATCTCCGTCCCCATCGACACCTGCGCCGCCTCCTTCAGCGCCGCCTCCACCTCCTCGTCCACCACGATCGCGGAAAAGTCCTTCCCCTCCGCATTCTCCCGCGTCCCCATAAACTTCACCTGTACACCCACAGCGACGCGCGCTCAGACGCGGCGTAGAGGGTGGGGGAATGGGGTGGAGACACTCACACAAAACAAAAATAATCCATGTCATGGGTGCTCACCGTTTTGGCGTACACCACGTTATCAGACACGATCTTGGTCATCTCGGGAAAATGCCAGCCGTACCACTCGCGCACGCGCATGGCGTAGGTGTTGAGCTCCTTGTCCAGGTCGTCCAGCAGGCCGATGGCCTGGATGATCATGGTGTCCACCTTGTCCGGGCTGAACTTGAGCTTGTAGCGAGACAGGCTGTGTGAGAGGCCGAGCGACATGGGCGTCAGGTCGGTGCCGTGGAGCTGGCTGATGAGGCCGTGCAGCTGTAACCGCACGCCGCGGCACAGCTCCATCACGCCATTGTTGTAGATGCAGTTCAGCCCCAGCTTCTCCTTGATGATGTTACCCAGCTTGGCATCCATCAGCGCCAGGTTGTCCTTCTCATCGCAGTTCTTCTTCAGAAACTTCTTCAGGTCTGACACCATAACCACGAAATGGGGGGTCAGATTGCCAGTCGCGTGCAAACAACATGCAAAACGACACACAAAGCAAAGAATTTCTTCGACATGCCAAGCCTAAATATGTTCCCCTCCGTTTCCTTGTCTGATGCATTCTACACGTCAACCCCCTCCGTTCTCATGAGCACCCTGGACCGTGAAACTATGCACCCCTTCACTCCTTCCCCTCTACCTCAACCAGCACAGCCGATGGACGATAATATGACTGCCCCCCCCCCCCCCCCCCCCCCCCCCTCTCCCGCGCACACACACACACACACCACAACACACACACAACTCACCCTTTGACAGTTTGCTGTCCACCAGAAACGTGGCAGCCGCGAGTGCCTCCGCAGTGTTATCAAACTTCTTGAATGCCTTCAGCTTGACCACCTGCACAGGTCATCGCACCCAGTATCAACTCCATTCAGTGCCCCATTCCCTGCAATCCCCCCTCTGCCATAGACTCCTCTCCTCTCCCCTTCCAAGACGGAACCCGGCCGCAACCCGTTCCCCGTCACCGAGCACCCTGCGCACCTTCTTGGCCTTGTCGAGCGTCCCAAAGTCCTCCGCCAGGTCCTGTAGATCCCAAGCCCAGCAACGTAATACTCAGTTCCCAGCCACGGATCGACGGGGGAGAACGCACCGGTTTACGACGGTCGGCGGCTAACCCGTTTCGGAACTCGTAAATAATAGTCTGCGATTTGTTTTTTAATGTTGGGGATGCTGTGCTCCGCGCCCCTAACGAAACCAGCCGCGGCCACTCGTGCATCATCAGGGCGAAATAACGTGTGGAATTGTGTGAGTGGCCGTGAGAACGAGTGTTTGTGAAGAGTGTAGGTGTCCTTGTAGGTTTAACTGGGGTCAGCGGCGGCGGAGCTCCATGGCGCCGACGAGAATATGGCGGAGACAGAGGGCGCCGTACCGTGGCCTCCTCGACCTTGCCATCGTCAAGGACTTTGAAGAGTGCGAATCCGGAAGCGGTATCGAAAAGAAGCAACATATTGGCCCACGTGTGTTTACGGAGGTGCGGCTGTCGAATAGGGCGGTCGGCTGTTTTGGCGGTGGACGACGTCGAGCGCCGCCGTCAGCGGACGTCGAAGTGGTCGAGGGTGGGGCAGCGAAGGCAGGCGAGGCAGGAGACTCAAAACGCAGGTGAGACTATCGCGTCGCTGAGGAGGGCCCCAAAGCGGGTGGATTGGTAACACGTCCCGGTTGGGATGGTGTCAGGGCAGCGGTAGCGCTGGGGTGGCGCCTGTGATGAGCGGCGGCGCGCGACGGCGGAGCTTTGATGGCACAAAAAAATAAACAAGCTGCGAAGGGCGTCAGCCGGCGGCGCGCACCAGGCAGCGCTTAGGGCATCCGGCGGCATCACTTAGGGTATCGCCATTCCAGCACCCAGCACTATAACTGATATGTACTATTTTTGTCATCATACAAAGAATTAAGTACGGGTCAGCTTTTGCCGATGATTAATTTCTAGTTAGTGGCTGATTTGTTAATTTGAAAATAGTCGCTATGATGAATCTAGACACACATAGATTTGAATAATACATAATAGTTGATGGCATATTTATTTTGCGGTGAGAATCAGACATGTCAGCGGTACGCTAGCGTTGATATTTCTCGCCATACCGCGGTAGGTGTATCGCCACAACGGCAGCATGCTGATATGTCGGCCGCCGCCGCGACTCGGCCCTCCTCCGACGCAGTCTATCGCGCCCTGCCGCCCGACCACAATTCCTCCAACTGCACCACTCGAATCCCTTACTAAAGCCGAGCCATAGAGAGCTGACGCCCGGCGTCCGTGAACCTTCGCCCTGCACTTCAGTAACCTACGGGGAACGAGGCCAGGTGAGGACGGCAGAGCGGCGGTCGCACATCACAGTCCGCCATCAACCAACGCGCCGAGAGTAGAGGAAGCGTCGGACGGCCGTCCCTCTGTGGGGGCGCACTAGCACCTTGGCACTTCAGAGTGAGTGCTACCCTCTCCCATCCCTTATGCACCCCGCTTTCCGAGCCTGAATGGCACGGCTCGCTGCGACGTCAGCTTCTCGAATGAACCGAGAGCGCCGCGAGCGGTGTGGCCGCCTAATTAGGCAACACTTGGCTCCACTGCGTTCCCTGCGTCAACAATGGGGTGAATGAAAGGGCTGAAGGTTGCATTTTGGCGGGCAGGAGGGTGGGTCACGATGGATCAGGCTGGGGAGTACCAGAAGCTGGCCATAAAGCGCTACCCCGCGCGCGCTATTCGAGAGACGGCGGAGGGGAAGTATTGGGGCCGCTTTGCCACCCCCAAAGTCTCCAAACAGGTCAGCCTCCTCCCCCCTCCGCAGGAAAGCCACTCACCAACTCCCAATCCCTTCGCTTTCTCCATCGCCACATCACCGTCAGCATGCCGCTGTCAGTGCTGCAGTCAAACAGTATCCCCCCCCGCCCAACTCTCCACTGCGACTGTGGCACAGGTGGGCGCGGTGTCATGCATCGACTTCCAGGAAGACAAGCCCTTCCACTTTACTGTGACCACAGGCACACGGGTACGCGCCCTCTCTGCCAACTCCACCCCCCTTCCCCCTTGCCCTTAACCGAAGACATGCACTTTCGTAAATGACAGCAGCGCACATTCAACGGTGACAAGATAGTAAGGGAAGTGGGGAGAAGTGGGAGGGGGGAGACAGGTGATGTTAGACAGGGTGAGGGAGAGAGAGAGAGAGAGAGAGAGAGAGAGAGAGAGAGAGAGAGAGAGAGAGAGAGAGAGAGAGAGAGAGAGAGAGAGCGAGAGCGAGAGAGGGAGAGTGTGTGTGTGTGTGTGTGTGTGTGTGTGTGTGCATGAGAGAGAGAGAGAGAGAGAGAGAGAGAGAGAGAGAGAGAGAGAGAGAGAGAGTGTGTGTGTGCATATTCGGGAGAGTGAGGGATTCATAGGTTTCATGAGAGAGGCGGTGAAGGGGAGGCTAAGGTAGATTGCTACCGTCATGTCGTGCTTTCCGTGCAGGTGGTGATGTATAACGGGCGGAGTCAGGAGGTGAAGCGCAACTTCACTCGCTTTCAAGACAAAGCCTACTCCGGCTGCCTGCGGCACGACGGCAAGCTGATGGTAGCGGGTGGGGAAACGGGCATCGTGCAGGTACCCTATCCCACTCCCGCCCATCATAAATAGAGTGGAAAATAATCAAACATAAGGACACATCAAACTGTAAAATCTGAGAAGCCGAAATTCAATACAACACACACTTACACACATACCAACACACTTACACAAACACACACACAAAAACAAACAATCACTCACACACGCACAAACACACGTACACGCCCACCCACACACACACACACACACACATATATTCTCGTTGTCACATTGCTTCTATATGGTGTGCTGAATTTCAGAGGGGTTTACTGATACAGAGAGTTGTTTGTTTGTGGGTGTGTGTGTGGGGGGTGATGCGGCAGGTGTTTGACTGCGCCAGTCGTTCAGTGCTGCGGCAGCTGAAGGGGCATCAGAAGCCGTGTCACGTTACAAAGTTTTCGCCGGACAAGGTGCACGTGCTGTCCGGCGGCGACGACGTGACGATACGGTGGTGGGACATCAGCGAGGGGAAGCAGGTGGCGCGGCTGGACGGACACTCGGACTACGTTCGCGCCGCGGCGTGCAGCCCCTCCAGCGAGGCCACCTGGCTCAGCGGCGCCTACGACCACACCGTCAAACTTTGGGACGTGCGCGCGAAGGAAGCGGTGATGGAGTTCACGCACGGCGCGCCCGTGGAGGACCTCGCCTTCTTCCCCTCGGGTACAACCCCCCTTACCCACCAACACAGCCAAGTCACCCCACCCCTCCCCTCCCCTTTCTTTTATCGCTGACGCTGCACTATGAATCATTTTTGCTGTATTGATAGCGCCTTTCCTTTTTATTTGTTTTTGTTGCTGCTTGTGGGCTCTTCTCATTTGTGGTTGGCTGCATTTCCTCATTTGCAATTCCTTCTTTCGCCCATTCACCTGTGAATTTGCTGTTGGTTCATTCAAGCGAGCCTGTCTTATACTCTCACGTTCTTGCAGTCCTTCATGCACTGAGCTGGCCACCTGTTTCAGCCTTTCCCACATCCATCCATTCACTCTAATTCATCCGTCCCTTGTTCTACCGGCCGCTTACTCATCAAGCTGAGCACAAATTTCAGTCATGCCTCATCAAATCAGCACCTCATTGGGCTATCCAGTCGTCCAGCTTGTCATCTGCCCTCAAGTTCACTTTCTCCACTCATCCGCCGTCATCCATCCATTCATTTATTTTTATAATTCCCCCCTCCATTCATTCAGTCATCCCGTCAGTCAGCTGCCCATTCCCTTCGCATTTCTTCATTCCGCCAATCAATTGATCAGCTTGGTTTATATCCACTCCTCAATGATTGACCCATCCGTTTAAGCAACCCGCCATACCCTAATCCTCACATGCAGGCATTCACTCACCCATTCATTCATTAGGTCCTTGTCCTCACATCCACTCACCCACCCACTCACCCACCGTCGCCGCTGCCGCCGCAGGCTCCATCGCGGTCACGGCTGGCGGCAATCAGCTATGCGTTTGGGACCTCGTGGGCGGCAAACTGCTGCGACGGCTCAGCAACCATCAAAAGACGGTCACCAGCGTACTCGTGTCGCCGATGACGGGCGCCAACGGCGGAGCGCCGCGCCTGCTGTCCGGCTCCCTGGACGGCCACGTCAAGGTGTGCGCGCTGCAATCCATACAACCAAGCGACTCGGGCATTTTTCGGATTTATTTCAGAACGCTGTCGTAAAGTACGTTTATCTACTTAATTTTTGAATTAATTTTAAATGAAACGATTGTATTTTTTTCGATTTTAGGGGAAAAAACCCCAATTTGACATCGATGCCCCATAATCACAGTCGGGCCGGCCTGCCTCCGACCTGTGTGTGTGTGTGTGTGTGTGTGTGTGTGTGTGTGTGTGTGTGTGTGTGTGTGTGTGTGTGTGTGTGTGTGTGTGTGTGTGTGTGTGTGTTTTAGGGTTGTGTAAAAAATCCGCCAGACTCTGATTTACTTACAAATGCAAGCAATGCACGGGTGGCATCACCATTTTCTGAGTTATACATTTTTGGGGGATGCCAGTCCGTGAAGTAAACGGGTCAGTGTTGCATTTTGTCAATTCACTCTACTTACTGAGAAGAGTGTCAGACCGTTTGCGTCTCTGTCCGCAGATGTCGTCTCCGCGGCGCCTGACGCTGACGAGGTTGTGATTTTTTTCCCTGCGATACGACAGGTGTACGAATTGGACAGCTACAAGGTGACGCACGCCTCAAAGTACCCGGCGCCCATCCTCAGCATGGGCCTCTCCCCCGACTGCGGCCTCCTCGCTGTCGGCATGGCGGACGGCAACCTGTCGGTCCGAAAACACGCGCGCCCCGTCGGAACCGGCGGCGACGTCACCCTCAGCCGCGCCGCTCGTAACCGCGGAAAGATCCGCCTCAACGCCTCCTCTTACCGGTGCGACCCCTCGACCGCCCTCGCCGACCACCCTCGACCACCCTCGACGCCCCAATCGATACACATAGTGTAACTTGATTGCTTTTCTATGTCACATTCTCGTCGTTATTGGTAGAGATGCCGTTTCGTCTTCCAGTATATATACATATGGTGCCCATTTAATCATTGTAGCTGCCGCCGCAATACGTCTACACACGCCTTTAGAAGAGGTTATGAAACAAAACTTGAAATTGCACGCGGTCCTCGGATCGCTTGGTCGTCTTCTGAGCTCATTTTGGTTCGGTAGCGGCTTACCATAAGAGTTCCAGCACGTCGCGCTGTGCGTCCCGACTCTCGACTGCGTTGTTGTGTCTGCGCTATTTTCGCAAACACATATGGGACACACACTTGGTAATGATGTTTCATTGCAGGCGTCGAGTTCTGAATGGCTTTGCGTCGCTCCGCGTTTGTGGCCCCGTCGTCAGTTGGTCTGAGTTTGGTTTGCTGCCCTCTGTCTTGCCCCGCCCCGCGTGCACAGGTACTTCATTCGGGGGCAGAACGAAAAGGCGGCGAAGAGCGATTATGTGGTCGCCCGCCAGCGAAAGGTGGGCGCCCAATATAACCCACACCGACGAATTGCAAGCACGACTTAGACCAGAAGTTCTAAACAAACTCATCATCCTGAAAAAAAAAAACCCACAGGGGGTTGGAACGGGTACTGGTTAAGTCAAGGATAATGATTCATGCTGGGGGTTTTCTTACACAATCCGGTACAGGTGTGTTTGATAGTGAGATTAAGTCTTGCCATATTTGTGTGTTGATTACAAACATGGTATCTACTCATATAGGACAAGCGAGGCAGACAAGTAAGGTCCCATTCCCAATCTATGGGAGGGCGGGGTGTAAAGGGTGGTTGTGGTAGGGAGGGGCTACATGATTTAGGGAGGGAGGGAGGCGGGAGCAAGGGGGGTGGCATTGCCCTTCAGTGAGCCTTGACACCATCCGCAAAAGATGGGCAGGAGTTTATTTACTTACAGGAATGTGTTTTTCGACCACTCAAAGGGTGCTACGAAAGTGCATTAGAAGGGGGGGGGGGGGGGGGGGGGGGGGGCTTTAGGGAATAGGAGGGGGGTGTTGACCTGCTTGACATGTAAGTTGATAACAGTGTTACATTCGAAATTCGTAATGCTGTTTCATAATCTCAGTTTTTTATTTATTCTTTTTTGTTAACACTTGACTTGTGATTTATGGTTTTAGCAACTCTGAATACCAAAAACGTCTGATCTATGCCATAGTAACTGTGTAATGGAAAAGCTAATACATCCGATTTGTGTTTGCGAGTGTAAGGAAAGAGTAAGAGCTCATGTGCTTCGCTCGCCAAATTCCATAAAGAACTTTTTCACTGCGCGGAAAAACTTAGAAAACGATATGTAAATCCCCAAAACAAAAAGCCCTTTCATGAGCGTGCGTTACTCAGAAAGAGACACATACGCAGTCAAACAGAACGAATGAAAGGGATACAAACAAAGTAGTACCACTGCATTCATGTGAAACAGGCGTCAATGCAGCTCAGAGCCTTCCTTTTCCAAGCGTGCTTTCAACAAAGCGCCATTTGAGTTGTTCCTGGCGACGCGCCCTCGCACGCAGGCAAAGCTGGCGCCGTACGACAAACTGCTCCGCCGCTTCCGGTACTCGGACGCGCTGGACGCCGCGCTGGCGACTGGGCGGCCGGAGGTGGTGGCGAGCGTGCTGGAGGAGCTGGCGGCGCGGGCGGGGCTGCGCGCGGCGCTGGGCGGCCGCGACGCCCCCGGCCTCCTCCCCATCCTGACCCACCTCTGCCGCTACCTGTCCCACCCGCGCCACATGCGGCTCGCGCTGGACATCAGCAACCGCGTGCTGGACGCCTACGCCTCCGTGGTGGGGCTATCGCCGGAGGTGGACGCCAAGCTGGCGGTGCTGCGGGAGAAGGCGGTGGAGGAGGCGCGGGTGCAGGCGGAGCTGCAGCTGCTGCAGGGGATGCTGGAGCCGCTGCTCTCGCTCTCCCTCGCCGCGCAGCACACCCACACGCCCGCCGCGCTCTGACCCCGCCTCTGACAAAAGGGAGACCCCTCGGGAATGGGTTTCGGTGTCTATGACGTTGGCGAAGGGGCGTCTGATAGCTTAGGCTTGAAAATGAAAAACATTTTTGAACCAATGCGCAGAAAATCAAATATGTCACAGCCGTCCTTGTTTGTGCACATACACACACTTATGCACAGACACACACACACACACATACGTACGTACACACAATCACGAACATACTTTCCATATTTTTGCCATAGTAGGGCAGCTATCACGGCAGTGGGCATTCGATTGGTCACCACACCGCTTTCACGATGGTAGCTCAATGGAGTCAATGGTGCTCCCGTCATTGTAAAAGGAGCGTTTCTGATTCCCTCTGACTCGATCTAAATGGTTTCAATGCGGACGTGACACACCGCTTCCTCTCCGCGCCCCCATTAAATGAATCACATAGTTCCGATTTCAACACCGCGCACACTCTCATTGTACGCCTTTGAACGTTCAAGAGGTGGCACCCAACCCCGAATACACACATTAAAAATAAACGAACCGATGACGCTCATAAACTGAAGATAACTATGAGTACTGACGGATAGGAAGGAAGAGGTGGAGGCTTCGGCAAAGGGGGGCCTGCTGAAGGTGGCCACAGGGCTGGTGGAGCCCTGGCCGGTCTATGGCGTTGGGATGGAGCAGGGGCGTCTCTTTACTTGGCCTTGAAATGAAAAAAAAAGAATCAATTTGCAGATAAATAAGCACACCACAACTGTCTTTACTTATGCAGCACACTCACTCAAGCGCACAAAAGCAAAAACACACGTGGGTTTGTCATGGCAGGGCAGCTACGATCACGTCATTGTGCGTTCACCACACCGCGTCATTCATGAAGTCAGATCGCCCGGATTTGCCAACGATAATAGCTCACTCAATGCAATTAATGGTACTCCCGTCGAAGCCAAAAGATTATTTCTGATTTACTCTGACTCATACCCGAACACAATTTCAATGCGGGCAAACATGACCGCCTCCTCATACCAACATTATGAATCCCACAGTTCCGAGTTGCAAGAACCAGAGCACCACACACTCTCACTGCACATCTTTGTACATCGGCGAGGTGGGACTCAACCCAGAGCACAGTGCAAAAATGATGAAAACAAATGAACTGATAACGCTAATAATCTGAAATTTACGGTCACTGGCCGATCAGAAAGAGAGCCGCCAATTCCTAAAACCGCTGAGACAAACAAAGTGAGCGCGAGCCCTCCCCCTCGATACCAACTCAGTTCCCTCCGCCTGATATGCGCTGCTCTAGTGATAAATCCACAATCCCTCGGACAACAGCCCACGATAGCAACTCAGTTTCCTCTGCTTGACACATCACTCATGCTTCCTTGCCACTGAAGCTGCATGGATACGCTGATTGTAGGCCCACACAGATCACAGCTGCATCCATGCACGCATTGCCTCGTTCATTTAAATTCATTAGCATTCGCTGCTACATAAATTTACTGCCCCCTCCGTTTCGGCAATCAGTCCAAGTAACACCATCTTTCCAGTTCACTCCCTTGACACGCTGACCCGATGCGGTCTGGCACAAGCTGAGCCCGCTGCACAGACCCCTCCCCTCTTTATACGCGCCCCCTCCCCCCCCCCACCGCATAGATACACATGAACATACACCGCTTCCCCCCCTTTTCCGGACTACTGCACATGCAGAACGTGCAGCTGCGCATGCGGCGCAATGTAGCGAAGCACCAGTTTGGTCACCGCGTCATGCTGCACCTCCACCCCGTCCCGCTCCGCCAGCACAACCTGCACTACTCGCTCATAGCTGGGCATCCCCTGCGTCACCGCTCCCGCCAGCGCCGCCTGCTCGTTACCAGCCCAAATCATCCCACCACCTCGTTGTCAGCCCCCCTCCGATCAACCACGCAATATCCTCCCGCCACCCCCCTTCCCACAGCCCATGTGCTCGTGTATGTGTGGCAGGGCGTGGAATCTGTTGTTATCTTTAACACAATCAGGGGATTTTTCATAAGATAGACATTTGTTTAATTCAAAATTATAGATGTATTCATTCACTTATTCCAACAGGTAAAGGGGTGGGGGGGATCCAATCTTACCTGCAGCGGGGGCAAGCTAGGGTTGTAGGCTGCGGACTCGAGGTAGGAGCCGCTGTAGACTAGGCCGCTCTCTGTGACTATGGCGAGGCCGGCGGGGCAGCGGCTGTAAGGGGCGTAACTCGACCTCGCCGCGCGCAGCGCCTGCTCCACTGCTTCCGACAGCAGCGGGCACCGCGCCGCGAGCTCCTCCGCGAGCACGGCGCTCGAGGGCGTGAGCGACACGTCGTTGTCTTGCGGCTGCAGCAGCAGCGGTACGCCAGGGTCGTCCAGTAGGTCCGTCGGCCGGAAGCGTTTCGGCAGCAGCTGTTCCAATGTGTAACTCACGCCGGGGTCGTCACCGAAAATAAAGCGCAGCTCGTCAGCGCACCCGAGCTCGCTGTAAAACTGACGACAGTGACCACAGGGCGCAGCCGAGACCGCGATGGTCCGCACGGCCGTCTCCCCGTGCGCCAGCAAGTTGACAATGAGGAACTGCTCCGCGTGCACCGAAGTCGCGAGCGGAAGCCGGCGAAACTCCAAGTTTACGCCGATGTAGACCGCGCCCGAGGCGCCGAGTCCAACGGCGCCGACGTGGAAGAGGGAGATAGGGGGGCGCGCGAGGGTGGCGGCAGGGTTGACGAGGTGCAGGAGGAGCGCGTCGATGTCCAGGCCGGTGGTCTCCATCAGCGCCGTCACCTCGTCCGCCGAAAGCACAAACCGTCCGTCGCTGATCCCGCCGTCCTCCGCCAGCTCGCCCTCCTCGAAGCTCGACAACGTCGCGATGTTCACGCTCACGGGCCGCTTCCCACCCGCGCTAACCAGCCCGCGACTGCTACTACTATCACCACTGAAGGAAACAAGCATCCCGCTGCGCTCCTCCTCCTCGCTGCCGCCCGTCTCGCCATCCGTCCGCAGCGCCCGCGTCAACTGAAGCCCGACCTACGAAAAATAAATCGATACTCGGCAACAATAACGGCAGTCGAACTCAAACAAGCGCGCTCCGACACCATTCAGGCTCCATTCCTCCCAAATAACAACTGTGGCCTGAAACAAATAATATCCAACGGTTCCTTTCCTTGACGCGCAGCTACTATCCTTGACGCCCCGTTTTATGTTCCATGATGACATGAAACGCTTCAGAGTCAAACAATACTTATTCTGAATATCGCGAGTTGTTCAACCTTGAGAGGAGAATATATGTTCACGCAAGATGGGGTCCTGTGCTCTATGAAAACAAGCGGCCTTTTGAGTAGGCACGATGGGGGAAAAGTCGGCCCAGCCGGCTCACCACCTGTGCTCAGAACGCGACTCGCGGTCGTCTATCTGAGCGGTCGTCGAAATATGATGATCAACAACTCAGCGTCGCACAGATCTGAGCCACGCAGCCGATCAGGCCCCGGAGCCTATTTACGAGTGGATAGCACACGCAGGGTCCAACCTTGTTCCTGGTGAGTATGCGAATTGGAGGCGCTGTCTTCCTTTGGTTTCGTCGCCGTGCTTTGGGGTCGCGCCTGAGCCGCGGCACCTCCCCCTGGAGAGTGACTGCTTGGCGAGGGACGACGGAGGAGGAGGTCGTTGCCTCTGCACGCGGCTGGAGCCCCGCGCTGTAGCCTAGCGGCGCCATAGCCATAGCCTGTCGGACCTTCCTACTTGTTGAAACCCTCGCTGTTGCCAATATTACGGCTTTGTTTACAGTGAACCAAACGACGCGTGACAGCCTGAGACAAAATGAATGAGTCGCGACGAGTGCTGGTTGACGAGTGTGAAGCACTGACGTTGCGCGGGATGGTGTCCCAAGTCAGAGACACATGTACCTGTACCTGTACTGCTCGTAAATAAAACAAAACAAGCGAGCGTGATGAAGAAATTAAATTAATTAAATTAAATAGCTGACGTAGCGCGATTTAATGTTCACCGAAGACAGTAACATCCTAGCGGCGACACTTCGACGCGCCAAATCAATGTTCCCTCTATATAATCAGGGTATGTACTTGAATAGATTCACCTCACGGTCGTCTATTTTGATCTGCGGTCATGATATTCATTGATTTATGATGTTGTGGCGTAATGCTGATGTGGAGGAATAATGATTGGGGGTCGTTGTTATTTATAGACACCACTCAGGGGAAATCTCAATGTTCGTATTTCAATCAGAATTATTAATTGAATATTTTCACTGTACATTTTGAATAATCAAAAATGAATACTATCAGTATTCTATCTCTGGTTGTCTAAATGATTTTCAACAGCGTAAGCTCCGCTGTTGCTTTTGACTACTGCACACATATGTGCACTTGTTTACAAATGCGACTTCTCACTCAGTCCAGCGACCCCCTCTCACGCCATGTCGCCATCCACCTCGCTCCCCTTCCCTTCCCAGCGCCCGTCAGTTGCACCAAAACTACTCCCGATAGCCTACAGACCTTAGCTTCCCGTCTCATCTGCTCTCCCCCACCGTCGTCGCTCTCTCCATCCCCCTCATCGCCTGTCATCGTCGCCGGGACTGCCGGCCACAGATGCTGTCGACCGCCCTCCGCCGCCTCCGCCCTCTGTCGGCCACCTCATCCGCCCGCGCCTTCAATGCGCCCAACTCAGGTCGAACTCACTCCGCTATTTCTCCTCTTCACGCAATTTTTTACGCAGGCACTTCCAGCCAGACACGCCTCCGTCCCATACATCCGCCCAATTCCGAGCATAGTCATTGCACCGTATTCATATTTTTCGTTATTATATTGTTTTATTTATATGTATTTACGAATATATCGAACACGTTCATTCGCTCCGGAGCAAGTGAGCCGTCTCTGACTGGGAGTGCGACGGGCAGGGGGAGCCCGGGTCGGATTCAGCAGCAGCAGCAGCAGTGGCGACTTTTTCGGCGCCCCTCCGCCGACGCCGAGCCGCCGCGTGGTGGTGACGGGAGTGGGGATGGTGTCGCCGTTGGGGCTGAGCGCGGAGGAGAGTTGGGCGGCGCTGCTGGACGGCGGCTGTGGCGTGCGTGCGCTCCGGGAGGAGGACTTTCCAGAGGAGCAGGCGGAGCTGGCGGGGAAGATGCCGAGTCAGGTGGTGGCGTGCATCGACAGGCGACGATACCAGCGGCAGCTCGAGGAGGCGGGGGAGCAGGTGCTGGAATAAATTCAGAAAAAAATAATTAACAAATAGTAAAAAATATTTAAGTGTCACGGGGCGAGGGCTTAACTAGATAGTGGATGCAGCGGGTGAGTGACTGATGGGTTGGACTGCTGCCGTTGCTTGGGGCTCAGGACCAGCGACGCGTGGCTCCATTCACATCATACGCACTGTCAGCGGCGGCGGAGGTCTGCCCCCCTCCCCTTTCTCTCTGGATGGAAATGAGGTCGTGGATCGTTTGCTGCTGGGAGGCTGCGAGGGAAGGGTGGGGAGGGGCAGTGAGCAAGAGAGGGCTGGAGGGTGATGATGGGGTGGTGCGTGCGTGCAGGCGCTGGCGGACGCGGACTGGATGCCGCTGCCGCAGAGCGCACGTGAGGCGACTGGCGTCGCGATTGGATCAGGTATGAGTGGCACAGCGGACGTGCTGGAGGCGGGAACCCTCATAGTGCGTAGCCCTCCCCCCTCCCTCCCCCTCCTCCCACTCTGAAAAATGTGTGTGTGTGTGTGTGTGTGTGTGTGTGTGTGTGTGTAAATGTTTGCATGCAAATTAGCTAAACACAAATTGTGGATTTTTTTCATCATTGGTGCCATGTCAGTACTGACGTGAGGATGGTGGGGCTGGCGTGGGGTGGTGTAGTCAGAGGGGCGCCTCCGCCGAGTGAGCCCCTTCTTCATCCCCCGCATCCTTCCCAATATGGCCGCGGGTGCGGTGAGCATCCACTACGGCCTGCTGGGCCCCAACCACGCCGCCTCCACCGCCTGCGCCTCCGCCGCCCACTCCCTCGGCGACGCCTTCACCCTCATCGCCCGCGGCGCCGCGGACGTGATGCTGGCCGGCGGCACCGAGGCTGCGGTGGACGCCGTCGCCATCGGCGGCTTCTCACGCCTCAAGGCCCTCTCCACAGGGTGAGGCCCCAACAGCCGCGCTGTTCAATACCTCAGAAATTCTCGAAGTGATGCACTGACCCTTTCGTGACATGCGTAGTTACAGTGTTGACTCAAGCCCCTTTCCTACCATCTGAAATGTTCATCCACAGTTATCTTTTTCATGGTACTCTGCAATGTAAACGCCCAGCGTAAATGAGTCATGGGCGTTTTGCATGCCTGTGATATTTCTGTGGCACATAGTTTTTTGATCTTGAGTGAGTGATTGTTTGAGTTTCTGTTTTCGATGCGTACCCAGTCACCCTGCCCTAACATTCATTGCTGTTACCTGGACCGAGCCTACCTCACCCCCACCCCCTCCTCGACTTTTGAATGCCAACTGTCAACTGTGTGCGCCGTTTTCCATTTCGCAAGTTCAGTCCGACCAATACATTTTACTATTTCTAATCAATGATATGTTTCCACCCTCCCGACCTCCATTTTCCCCGTCTCAGCCCACAGTCACGCCGCCGAACCCACGCTTTGCCACATTTCCTTTTGCCCATCCCCGTTTTCCAAGCAGTCCGTGCATTTTGGATCCTGAGCGATCACGTTGTTTGAGTTTCCCGGCCAAACTGTGTTTATGTATTCCCATTTAAGTTCCTTTGCAATCTCTTTTTTGTTTTCCCGAATATTTTTCAATTATGTACGCAACTGTTTTTCTGACGCCCCACTTTCTATTGCCCACCCAATCGTTTCTCTGTTTCCTAATTCAAATTGTTTTGCTGTCGGAAAGAGTTCACGCAATCTTCCAATTTTCGGTGGGTCCATTCACTTTCTGCACTTGACGGCGGATAACAAGGCACCCACGAGGTCATCATATGCCTCGATCCAATCGTCTCAACACCTCCACCCCTGCCCAACTCACCCAATACCCTTGCAAACCTCGTTATACCCATCCAGCGAACCCGCTTCGCCAAACCCACTGCACGCCATCGAACCCTGTGTGAGCCCTAAATATGTTTTTGCGCCTTTACTGTCGCCAAGTCACCCACCGTTTAACTTCATTTGCAAATAGTAAACACCATACAACCAGCAGCTTGTTTTCTGTGACATCCCAAAATGATGTTTGAATTTACTCGCAAATTTATTATTTTTGTTTCTTTTCATTGTGGCCCCCCCCTTCCCCCTCCGCCGGCGCAGCTACAACGAGGAGCCGTCCGAGGCGAGCCGCCCCTTCGATGCCGACCGCGACGGGTTTGTGCTGGGCGAGGGCGCGGCGGTGCTGGTGTTGGAGGAGCTGGAGCACGCGCGCGCTCGGGGGGTCCCAATGTACGCAGAGGTGCGCCACACTCCGCCACCCCTCTCCCCGCGTGACCCCCAACCACCCTCACCACACATCGTAACCTACTCGCAGCCATTACCTACAAACCCTAAACCCATCCACCCTTTGGTCCTACAGCGCCCTTGGCCAAACCGACTCCGACCGCATTATCTAAATTCTTTAACATTTATCGTGGTATACTGATCACACCTTCCTTTCGCAACTCTCCACCTCACTTCTCAGCTTGTCGCAAGCGCTGACGTCACCCATACCCGCTTCAACTGTTCCGCACCATATCCACACACACACACACACACACACACACACACACACACACACACACACACACACACACACACACACACACGCACACACACACAAACCACCGCCACCAACACCGGGGGAGGGGAACGCACCTGTGACTGGAGAGGTTCTTCCTCCACACATGATAGTCGCCCTCTCCTTTTCAAACCTCGCATACACACCTGTCATCAACTGTTACCCCCTTTTAACCCATTGCTTTGACGTTGTTATGAGATGCGGAACCAAGATGCGTGTTAAGCTGATGCACGTTTGAGATCATTGATGTTTGAAGTGGTGTCATGAAAGTAACGGGCGTGCGCATGTCGCATGGCTTGATAGGTGCGCGGCTACGGTCTGTCGGGGGACGCGCACCACATCACCTCACCCAATCCGATGGGCGTAGGCGCCACACTGGCCATGCAGCGCGCCATCCGACAGGTTCACCTCCCCCTCACCTCTCTCCCTTGAAAATCACCTCCACCTCTCTCCATGCACATTCACCCTTGTCCCTCCTCACTCGCACCTGAGACAGGGGAATACCACCCTCACTCACCATCAACCGGCGCGGTTTAGGGTTTAGGGTTTAGCTGACTAATTCTTGTTGAAGTGAGGGTTTGTTAAGAGGGGAGGGTGAGCGAAGGGATGACCTCTGTGATTGTCCGTCAGTGCTGCCTCACTCATCGTTTGCTGTCTTGTTCCGTAAATAACACAGTCGGGCGTGTCACCGGACGCCTTTTGCTACGTCAACGCTCACGCGACTTCCACCCCCGTCGGTGACCCCCCTCCTCCCCTTCTACTCCACTTCCCACCCACCTTGCCTCCTCTCCCACCCGCAGTGTCACTGACTGCTGATGGCTTGTGGCTTGTGACGCAGGGGACGACATCGAGCAGCGCGCGATCGCGGGCGTGTTTGGTGAGCGGGCGGAGGCGGCGGACGGCGGCCTCGCGGTCTCCTCCACAAAGGGCGCCACCGGCCACCTCCTGGGCGCGGCAGGGGCGGCGGAAGCGGTGACCTCCACCCCTCACTCTCGTTACCCCCCTGTCTCACTTATCCCCCTCACTCTCTTCCTACCCCTTTCTGCTCCCCCCCCTCCCTCTTTCTCCTCTCTGTTGGTTTATTGTCCCTCCCAACAGAAGACAACACCCGTCCCTGGAACTGCTACGAGCTCGAAATAGAAATTGTTGTGAATTCTTAGCTCGGACGTTGTGCCACAGCAATCCAGATGGGCCGTGTCCCATGTCTTGTCCCCTATTCGATGGGTGCCCTCACCTCGGGGGTTTTTGTTTGTCGCGGCATTGAGACCGTCGATGTGCGCTCCGCTTTGTGACAGGTGTTCACCGTTCTGGCGCTCCATCACGGCTTCGCGCCGCCCACCCTCAACCTGCATAACCCCTCCCCCGCCCTCCTCGGTGCGCAACCCCCTCTTCTCCCGCTTCATTATGGCACTTGCGTCACTGGTGTGAGGAGAGCCGCTGTGGTGTTGTCTGCTGACTATGACGCGCGGTCTATTTTGTGTCGCCACAGGCAACTTGGTGCCTCGCCACGCGCAGCGCCTTCCCGACGGCCCCCGCGCCGCGCTCAGCAACTCCTTCGGCTTTGGCGGAACCAACGCGGCCATCGTCTTTTGCTCACCGCCAGAATGACCACCATCATCGCCTGACTGACTGCGAGTTGATCCTTTCCTGGTCACTCGACAGCGAAGCGCTGCGGTCGCCGTGTGAGCTGAACACACCAACCACCGTCCGAGAGTGGCGCCTTTGTCATCGTGTCCGGCGGTGACGCGGTGGAGAGGAGTGTCACTGCTGGTGCCCTTTCACTCAATAGTCGCACCCATTCAACGCACCGCGCCATGACGTGTGACAGCGACACCGCAGTCGTCGCTTTGTGTCTTTTGGGGGGCTAATTTCGATCGCGAGGCCCAACATTCCCTATACTGACCGTCCGCCAAGTGTAAACGCCGCGGTGTGTGTCATTCAATTTATAATTTGTTCAGAGGAGCCATTGCTCGTTGCAGCCTCTTCCCATCGCGCTGCCCTCGGTGGCGGTGCTGTCTCTCACAATCTGATGTCGATGAGCCTTCGCTGCCGTTTGGGCGAAGCGACGAACGGCATGAGAAAGAATGGCGGCGCAAGGAAAGGTGTGGCGGGCGGTTTTGGGTGGTGCCTCTTTTGAGAAAGGGCCGCGCATGCGCTGACATTTCATTGGGGTTGCACTTTGAATGGAGCGGCGCATAGTGTATCTCCGTTGAACCCGAGTATGTCGTGAGCAATCATGAATAATGCTAAGGCTGTTTATTGCGGTGTTGGCTCTCTCCTGTGTCGATGTGTAACACTCAACACTACGCGCAGCACCTTTACAGTGGGAAGTGGGGTGAGGAGAGTTTGGAGTGGGTCGAGTGCCCGGGTCGGGTCTGGTGCGACCCTTTTGAGACGCGTGAACTCGATAGAAAAGTGGAGTTGATGGTTGTCCCTAAACATTGAAAAGCGGACGATGAAGCGGCCCCACCCTCTGCTCAACCTCCGCTGAATCGTTGTTCGTCGCCGCTCCGCGCGAGGTAGCGAACTGACGACGGGCGCAGCTCAGCCATGGCGGATAACTTTGCAACCGGTGAGCGTTCAGAGGTCGCACCCATCGCACGTGCGCAGGTTGTAGTGAGGGAGACACAAGTAAGACAATGACGATGCCAATGACGATTGTGGTTTTGGGTGTTCGTTGTGTTGTGTTCTGATTGTTTGACACCACAAGTGTAGACCCGGCTACAAAATGGTGTCACTTGTGTGTGAGAGTGTGTGTGAGAGAGAGGGAGGGGCCGCCCCACTCCGAGTATGTACGTAATATTGGAACTCGCACGAGATATGGACACGCATGCGCCCAATATGCACTGCAGGGGCGGTGGTAGACTATAACGCAGTGGCAATGGCTTCAGGTTTATGGTTTCAACGTCTTCTGCGTCACCCTTAATCGACCGGCCTTGCTTCTCCCCGCCCGACCCTTCTCGCAGCGACTGCCCTTCACATTTGACAAAACAGTTCGGACGCCTCAAGCGAATGCGCACCGCTTCAATTAAAGCTTAAACTCTCGTTCATTGCGTTCTAACTCTTATGTCCGCATGCAACATTTCGTTCGTCGATCGACTTCTGTTCCTTTTCGGCGTTTTTGGGGGGGATGTGCGGCGAGAATTCATGCAACGTCTTTCTGCTCCTCTTCATGGTACTCTAGGTTCCTACCTTCGCGACGCTTTGCAGGAGGACAGTGCTGATGCTGTGGCATGCCTTCCTGTTCCTCGGACTTTGGTTTCTCCCTCTTTTCTTCTTTTTGCTTGGTGGCCTCCACTGCCTTTTCTTCTAAGTATATTTCGAATTCAAGCTTGAACTATGTATGATCCGAAATCTTCCAACCAACCAAAGCGTAAATACTTCGATGCATATGAAACGTTTGGCTCCGCAGTGTGACGGAGGATTCCCATCGTCACGCTTCATGACGCGCGGCGGATGTCGTCGTTGGTTGGAGCTGCACCCACACACTCGATCGACCCGAACTCGTGTTCGGTAGTCGGGGAATGAGATGCTTTCACTTTTTTGGTCCAAATAACAAAAACGAGTCGCAATCATGTTAATGCGTCAAAACAACAAAACACGATCGCCCATTCATTCTGTCCCCAACACACAACAGCGCCCCACAGCTCGACACACCCTTACATGCGTTCACCAAAACAACGCACACGCTCCACAGCCGCCAAAGCAGCCCCACCGACGACTATCTACACCTTCCTATGTCACTAGTACTTGATTACAACTAATTAGTCGCAATAAACTAAAACAAATAATCGGCAGTCACCTCGCCCCCGTCACCTCCACCGCCGACCCCAAATCAACGACGGCGACCCAACCTAGTCCATCGGTAGCCGCGCCTCCGACTTATCCGCCCGCAACGACCTCGAGCTCTTGCTCCGCTCCCGCCTGCTCCGCGTCGACCGGCTCCGATGCCTCCCCGACCGAGTCGACCTCGGTCCGGGCACCGACTGCCCGTTACCAGTACCCCCCTCATCCTCGCCGCCCTCCTCGCCCTCCACACCGCCGCCTCCTCCCCCGTCCTCCCCGCCCCCCGTGTGACGGTGCTCCATGTAGCGCGCCTTGAGCCCCAGCCTGGCCTCCAGCTCCGCCACCTTGGCCTTCCCCTTCTCCACCTCCTTCAGCAGCTTCTTCTCGCGCGCCTCCGCCTGCGACGCCACCGTCACCAACTCCTCCTCCCGCTCCTTGATCCGCGCCTGCACGATGCACCGCGGTGGTGAGGCTCGTGGGGAGGAAAATCGGGTGGCACCACAACATTCGGCCAACGGAAGCGACGCGCAGCTAAATAAATCGCAGTATCAATTCACCAGTGTTAACACTTTACGTGGCGTCGCTGCCCCGAAACCGGTATGCCCACAGCTTCTCATTACATTGACCCTTATTCGTCGATTTTATTTGCTTTGCTTTTGTGTGTGTGTGTGTGTGTGTGTGTGTGTGTGTGTGTGTGTGTGTGTGTGTGTGTGTGTGTGTGTGTGTGTGTGTGCGTATGTGGGTGTGTGTGTGTGTATATGGGTGTGTGTGCGCGTGTGTGTGTATGTGCGTGAGTGTGTGTGTGTGTGTGCGTGTGAGTGTATGTGTGTGTATGTGTGTGTATGTGTGTGTGTGTGTGTGTGTTTGCGTGTGTGTGTGTGTTGCGTTGTCTGTTTTTTTAATTATATGCGTGTATTTATTCTTGTTGACTTTTTTTGTTTGTCCGTTTCCCTTTTACAATTTTTTTCCTTGTTTACCGGAGAAGCAGCGCTACGCATCATAAGCAGACTACAACAATCCACCTCACCGCCTCCGAATACCTCCATCGCACCCCTCTCTCCCCGCCGCCCCGCACAACTTGAGTCGGGCCACCGCCCTCATTGACAGAGAGCTCACCGACGACAGCAAACAGCGAAAAGATGGCCATCGAATACACAACCCATTACTCAAATCTCAATGATGCGCAACGGATCACATATTTGGTAATGGAAGCAAGCCATTGCAATTCTATATTATCCAAAACTTTATCAGTGTGGAAACATGACAACCTATTTTCCTAAAACTGAGCCAATGTGTTTCTTGTAATCAAGTTACCACTTTGTCCACACTATTATCATAGTCATCAGCGAAAATGAAATGTAAGAAAACTTATTACAAAATACAGCACACATATTAGCACCGAGAGAGTAAACGCCATTCACCACAACACGCGAAGAGGGCTGACGTTCACGAGAGGTGGGTGGGTGGGAGGGCGGGGAGGGGGGCCTGCCTGCCAGTTGGAGGCGCTCCACATCCACGCGTCCTTTCTCTCGTTGGCCAACTTTTCAAAGCCCGCCGCCTGCTGCCTCGCCTCCGCCAACGCCGCGGTCAGCTCATTGTTGGCCTTCACGATCTCCGCCACCTTGATCGGCTGCACGTCCTCCTCCTCCCCCTCCCCCTCCTTCGCCTCCCCCGACTGGTTCAGCAGCTCCGCCGTCTGCTTCAACTCCGCCTGCGCCGCACCCAGCCACACAGCGAATTGGTTACTTGTAAAAACTATATTGTGCCGCCCATTGCTACAACATCATCACACACACACACACACACACACACACACACACACACACACACACACACACACACACTCACACATAAACATACAAACACACACACATACAAGCACATGCACATACACACACACACACACACACACACACACACACACACACACACACACACACACACACACACACGCAAGCACATACACAGCCCAACAACATACACACTCGCATCTACGACACCCACAAAGCACTTCCATGACGCACTCTCACGTGCACTTCATTTTCCTTTTCCCCATCCAAACTTGGATAGTTCTGTAAACAAATTACTCTCCAATGTGTTTTATTACGACGAAACGAGAGCGATTGGAGCAGAAGTAAGAAAAGGTAGGGCAGGGTGGGGTGGGGTGCGGTAGAGGGGGGCTGCTGACCTGAATCTGCTCGTAGCGCGACGTCACCTTTGCCAGCTTCCTCTCCAGCATCTCTATCTCGCTCCCTTGACTGTGCACCACAGCGAGCAGATCCAAAGAGGTTAGTGCACGACCTCCCATACCTCCCCCACCCCCCCCCTCCTACAAACGCGCGCACTCTGTCAACGCAAACATGTAATCATAACGCAGCAGATAAACACATTCTCTGTCCTACACACACGCACACATACATAAAGGCAAGCACACATTTAGATTAATACCCTCATACCAACCCCCCCCCCACACACACACACATATGCACACACACATATAATATTCTCTCTCACACACACACGTGCTTGTAAATACACACGCCCACAGACGCACACACACACACACACACACACACACACACACATCTATACATACATACACACACACACACACACACAGCAACAGCGAGCAAAACACCTAGATGGCAACGCTGACAACCCCTCCCCCTCCCCCCCCCCACACACACATCAACACAGACGACCACGCAAACAAACACACGCGCGCATATTAAGACTGACGGCTAGTCACATTGAAAATTTCCTAAATCACTGGATAGATAATCACAGCACAGGTACACAAAATGCCTTAAACAATACACTCTGAAAGGCACACACCAAAGAGTGCACGCGCGCGCATCCGTGCAGCGGACAGGAGACATAACTTAACAAGAGAGCGGCGACGAGTGCATCGGAGGGCGGGGCAGAGGAAGGGGGATGGAGGGGGGCTTGGGGCTCACAGGACGGTCTTCTCCAGCAGCTGCGTCTGCCCCTGCATCGCATCCCGCAGCGCCTTCTCCGCCACGCGCATCATCTTGTTCGTCTCCACAATTTTATTTCTCAGCAGCTGATTCTCATCTGCATGCGACCAAAGTGAAAGCGACGGCAGCACACAACAGCTCAACGAACCCACAATGCAGGACGGACTGACCCCCTAATCATGCACCCTTTACAGACTTAGGTTGACGGAGACATTGTGCCTTTCGCTGTTGTGATTGGACTTTTGTTTTCATTTCAGTGCGGCTGAAAGGGTCGATCGTCAAGTGAAGGGGTGTGTGTGGCTGCGCACTGTTGGCTGCCTCCAGATCGCGTTCCTTCTCTTCCAACAAGTTTCGAAGCTGTCGGTTCTGTGCCTTCAGTTGAATCTTACACTCCTCCGAGTTCATCGCCATGTCAAACGCCATCTGCAACACCCCCAAGGCCGCCCCTCCAAGTCAGCTCGTCGACGGTTGATTTGCGTTCGAAACTGTTTAAAATTATAAAAAATAGCATAGGTTCCAAATATGATATGACTTTCAATAGCCAGCCCTCCCAGAGAGCGCACATACATACAGACACACACACACACAAACACACACACACACACACACACACACACACACACGCTTAAACACAATATTGAAAGACACACATACACACGCACCCCCCACGCACGCTCACACACACAGACATACTTTCACACACAAACACACACAAACACACACACACACACACACACACACATACACATACACACACACACACACACGCACACACACACACACAAACACACACACGCACGCACACATGTACACTCACTTGGCCACAGTCGATGCAGAAATCGCCAACTTGGTCGCGTATCCTCTGCGCGAGGGTGTCTTCTTGAGTCCCGCCGATGGCATCACCCACATTATTTTTCTCGCCCATCGCCTCAGTCCGCGCCTTAGTGTTTACCCACCGCAGCACAGCCACCATATTTAGCCAGTCTTTTTCAGGGAGTCCCATGCAAGTGAGGGTGACGATACAAGGTGAAAACCGAGTGAAAGTAGAGGGGGAGGATGTGGAGAAGGAGGATGCGCACCTGCATGTTGTTGTAGCGCGAGTCGAACATCATTTTATCGCTGGCACCGCTGAGGAAGCCCAGCACCGCCTCCGTCCCTTGCTCCACCACTGACAGCGGAGGGAACTGGAGCGGGTTGAGGCCTGTCGTGCAAAGCACTTGTGTTAAGAGGAACATGCCTGCATTGGTAAGCGCAGACACTTGGAGGCAATAAGGTAGGGGGGGGCGCACTGAGATCGAGAGTTTGCAGCTTTCGGCAGGCGCCGAGGGAGGAGGGGAGTTGGCTGAGTTCGTTTTCGGACAGGTCAAACTCGGCGAGGGAGCGCCAGAGGCCGCCGATGGCGTGCGGTAGGCTGGCCAGCCGGTTGTGGTCCAGGCGCAGAAACTGCAGCTTGTGCAGGTTGCTGATGCCGGCAGGGATGCCAGTCACGCTGTTGTGGCTTGCGTTCAGCTCCTGCATCAGCATCGCCACCAACATCACAGTCACCACAGTATCACAACCATCATTATCCCCACCACCAAAATTAACACTATCATCAGAACATCACCCCCCTTACCATCACCGTCACCGCCAACACCATCATCACACAATCACCATCATCACCAGCATCATCACTATCGCTTCGGATATTATCTACGTAACTAAGAACACAGCCAGCATCGCCACAATCACTACCACTGCCACCACTTATACCGCAACCACCACCCACGCCACGTCACTGTCATCACCGTCACCATCTCAGTACAGCCGCAATCGCAATCACTGCCAACACCACGGCCATCACAACAACCACCGCCTTCGGCACCACTGCCACTGCAACCATCCCCGCTCCAACCACCGCTGTCGCAACAACTTCAGTTCCATCCACCATCTTAATTGCAGCCGTTACCACCACCACCGCTACAACCATCCACCTCTACTACCACGATGGTACTAGCACAACCACCAATGGACCCCATCATCGCCACACTCAACACTAACATCACCACCACAGCCATCAGTGCCACCAGTACAACTTTAATACCACATCTCCCCCTCCTGCTGCAACACTGCCACCATTTCTACCATCACTACCATCGCCACAATCAAGACCGCCTTCGCCATCACATGCATCACCACAGTATTGCGACCCAAACTAGCATACCCCACCACCACCATCGCCGTATCGCGAATACCATAACCTCCCCGCCAACGACACCGCGCGATTGTGAGGTGGTGGCGGTGATGGCAGCAACAGTGGTGACAGTGGCAGTATGATTGCGGTGGAAATGATGCCGATAGCGGCAGTGATCCCAATGGAGACCATAATGCTAATGATGATAATGGCGGTGATTGTGGTTTTCCGATAATGCACCTTGCAAGGCAAAGCGCCTTGCTGCAACAGAGTTGGCCTACAACATTACGCGACACCGGCCAAAGAGGGACAACGCACCATCAAGTCGCTCATGGAGGTCACCATGTGGGGAACGTGACTGAATAAATTGTTGTTAATCTGTGAAGCGGCGCAAAGAAGGAATAAGAAAGATCCACGACCGTGCACATAGAGCCACTGTCCGCAAAACTGTTGCGTTATCTTTCAGTTTCAGCGTGTGTGTATGTGTGTATGTGTGTATGTGTGTGTGTGTGTGCGCGTGTGTGTGTGTGTGTGTGTGTGTGTGTGTGTGTGTGTGCGCGTGTATGTGTGTGTGTGTGTGTGTGTGTGTGTGTGTGTTTGTGTGTGTGTGTGTGTGCGAGAGAGGGAGAAGGAACACCTTTAGCGTGCGTAGCTTGGTGAGACGGGCGAAGGACTCGGGCAGCCACTGTAGTTCGTTGTGGGAGGCGTCGAGGTAGGTGAGGGTGGTGCGGGAGCCGATGTCGCTGGGCAGAGCGGAGATGCCGTTCTTGTCGAGGCTGAGGGAGGTCAGCTGCGCGAGGGCGGCGATGGAGGCAGGGATGCTCTTTATGCGGTTATGAGACAGGTTGAGGCTGGCCAGCTGCGGCATGCTGCCCAGCTCGGGGCAGGCCTCCAGGTTGTTGCCTTCCAAGTTGAGAGTCCTCAGGCGGTGACCAAAGTCGGAAATGAAATATTCCACCTCCACAAGCCACACAGACACAAGTCAGAACACATCGAGCGATCTCATCACCTCAGCCGAAGCGCAGGAATGACCACGGCGTCGATAGGCAGAAAAGCAGACAGTCGAGAAAGAGCACAACACCTGCTTTGGAAGTTGGTTCCAGTTGTTGTGGGTGAGGTTGAGGAAGCCCGTCTCTTGACAGCACTTGAGAAAGTGCTTCAGCTCCTCATCCACCGCGTACGTCTGCCGCTCCTGCTCGACGCAGTCACGAGACCAAAAGAGTGAGGAGGCGGGGGTGGGCGGGAGAACCCTCAGCGCCCATCAGTGCGCATCTTGACGAGACTAGCACAGAAGACAGACAAGGAGGTATGCGATGGGCTGCGCCCTGCTTCCGGCCACCTACCTTCATTGTGCCGCCCCACTGCTCCTTGGTCGCGCCCGGCACCAGCTTCCCCACCGCCCCCCACACCTCCGTCCCGCTGCGACTCAGAGCAGCGGAGCACGAAAGGATTCATCAGCTAAGCCTCCAAAACAAACTGACGACTCGTCATCGATTGCGCATTGTGTTTCATAAGTCACGCATAGTGTAATCTATTGTTCTAATGCTTACAACAAATGCAATCATAAACCGTGTAGCATAAAAAATACCATCGCCCATTTCCACAACTCGTCAGTCAGTGACCCTCACACATAACAGGGAAAGATAGCTAGCAGAGGGCAAGAGGTCCTTGGATTTTGTTACACAGTTAAGTGAAAGCCCTTAAGCCGCGAGCCCACAGCTGCAAAGTAGAACGGTGAGGGAAGGAAGGGAGAGGGACGGGACTCGCCTGGTGTCGCCCAAATCACCCGCTGCATGCGCCCCCTCGCGCTGCGCTTGCACAGACGGCGCCTCCCTCTCCATTCCGCCAACCACCCCCTCCATCGCGGCGGTCATCGGTGTCATCGGTTGATCTACACGGGTGGTGATGACGGCGGCGGTGGTGGTGGTGGTGGTGGTGGAGGAATGGGACGGGGGGTCGTGCATGAGGGCCGCCTGTGATGGCGGCGGTGGCAGCTTGGGACTGTTGCAAGGCATGGGTGACGTCAACATGGTGGAATTTGAGGGCGAACTAAAAGGACAACTGACAGAGAATTGGGGATGGGTGGGAATAGGTGGGGTATGTGTGTGGTGGTGGAGTATTGAGGGGCAATGACAGGAAACGGGTGTTGACGTACTTTTGGTTGAAGGCACTTTGTTTGGAGGCCACGGCTACTGGGTGCGACGACTCGAATGTGCTGTAGGCATCCCGGGGCGAGGTGGCCTTCCAGCCGGGTGGGGGGCCCTCAGCGATTGTGATGGTACGAGCGCTGCCAGTGAGAGTGGCGTCGCCGCGACGGCGGTACGACGCCGCGGTGGGCGACGCGTCGTGCGAGTAGCGCCGTGCGTCGCCCAAAGTGCGCGGCTTGAGCGTCTTGTTCGACTTCACGGTGGGCTTGGCCGGGCTCGTCTCGTCCGACCGACGGTGCATCCCCTCTTGCCGTGGCTGCGCATTACGCTTCTTGGCGCTGTGAAACGGGCGGAAATTGACACATGAATAAGATAGAGTAAGGTGTGGTGGGGAGCCTGTGTGGGTATGATGTCATACATGTGCGGTGTGGTGTAATGCAGTGGAATGCAATGCAATGCAATGCAATGCAGTGCTGCAGTACAGTGAAGTTAGTGATGTGATGGCATAGCATGCGGTGGGAGAAATAGAGCGAGCGAGCAAGCGTGTGCGTGTGTGTGTGTGTGTGTGTGTGTGTGTGTGTGCGTGTGCGCGTGTGTGTGTGTGTGTGCGTGTGCGCGTGTGTGTGTGTGTGTGTATGTGTGTGTGTATGTGTGTGTGTATGTATGTATGTGTGTGTGTGTGAGTGTGCGTGTGTGCGTGTCTTTGAGTATGCGTGTTATGTGCGCATATGTATCCGTGTGTGTGTGAGTGTTCGTGCGTGTGTGTGTTCAGGTGTTATCGAGGACTGGATCCAGAGCAGGTCGAGTACAACATGCGGCGTGATGTGAAAGGAGGGGGTTGCGTATGATTATGATGGTGATAATGATGATATGTATGTGCGATGGGGATAGGTAGAATATATTTAGCTGAGTTCATGAGTATGGTAAAGCGAGGAAGCGAGGGGGAGTGGGAGGTGAGGAAGGGAGAAAGTGGCATCGAGGACTGAATGTAGAGCTGATTGAGAGTAGCGTGATTGTGAAGAGTGGGGGGTGAGACTGGGGTGGATGATAATGTGTGCCAATGTGCTATAAAGGCAAGGTGTTCGTGTTGGCATGCTCTGCATGAGTAGCTGAATGAAAGTGTGTGTGTGTGTGTGTGTGTGTGTGTGTGAGTGTGAGTGTGTGTGTGTGTATGTGTGTGTATGTGTGTGAACAGGGGGGACGGGTGGTGCTTCGCATCGGAAGGACGAAAGTGCGTGCAGAGCTGATCGTAACCATTGCGTGGGAATAGTGATACTTGGGGCGGGGGCGCACTTGGGTGCCTCCGGTTTGTTATTCCCGCCTGGAGGATAGCTAACGTGCGGCTTCATGGGGTCCATCCTCTTGGGAAGGCTGACGGGCGAGAGGTCCAGCACGGTGGTTCGATCATCGGGCACGTTGCCCATCAGCACACCCAACCTGCACAAACATACACACAAACAAACACACACACACACACACACACACACACACACACACACACACACACACACACACACACCACTCAGTCGCCATGTCTTTCTGCTCACTGCACGACTCCCTAACGCACCGCTCACACACAGCCAACAGACAGGAATCCAATCCTATGGTGGCCGTCATTCTTACCTTCGCTCGTCGGTTATTACCGAGGTGAGCGGCGCCGCGAATGGGTTTCTGACAAAATAGCATCCACCATCTCAGCAACCACCCTCACTCAGCTTTACATCCCAACCCACCTCGACCTCTAGCCATGGAAATCATACACCTCAACGGCATGTACACTGCTCGATGGCTGCTTTGGTGAGCGGTGCGACGAGGGTTGTCACTCGTCAGCCGCCCCCCCCCCCCCCCCCCCCCCCACTAGGTCACTCACCCAGCTTTGTTCGGCGGAACCCACCGTCCAGTCGCCATGCCGCCCTTCCGTTGCTTGTCGACCACCCCAAGACCAGCGTACTCGCGGCAGTTGGGAGCTCACTACAGGTCGGCTGGGGAGAGGGGACGCACGTGAGAGAAAGTGAGATGTGGCACTGCACAGACGAGCCGCGCCGAGAGACGGTCAGACGGAGACCGAGCGATGCCACTTTCGACAGTTCGGCCCCGACCGTCCACGTCCTGCCGCGAGCTGCGACGACGAGTTAGCACGCACGCTTCGCCAGTCGCGTGTCACCGCCTCACGGGCATGCCACTGCTAACACTGTGCCAATACTCGACAACAAACCAAACGGACACGCCAAAACGCCAATCATACGCCGTCACGCGCTGCGCCGTCGGAGTAACGGTGAAAACGACGCTCGGGTCGGCTTATTTACAGGTAACGACGGCACATCGCACGGTACACTGCTGTGGCGTAAGACAGTTATCGCACGGTAGCGCACCAGACGAAACGTGAGCTGGAAGTGCTGGCAAGCTGCGGCTGTTGTCAGAGTCGTCGGCTGAGACGGGGCACCTCTGAACCTGGCCATTCTCCGACTGACGACTGTCCTTCATCGACGCTTCAGTGAGGCATGCGAGCCCCAGCGACGACGTACGTACGTACATTGTCATTGAATTCAGCCTATACATATCACGACAGCCCCGTTTCCAGGTAGGGTACCCTGTACGTTTAGGGTCATACGGCTCGTCGTCTGTCGAAATAGCGTGCATTGACATGTCTGCAGATTAATTTTTCTTTCTTTTTTTGCGCCCCCGGGATATGTAATTATCCGATGGATTACAAGACGAAGCACTACAGGTACATAGGAACGTGGGCAGGGGAAAAGGGGGGGGGGGGGGGGGGGGGGGGGGGGGGGGGGGGGGGGGGGGGGGGGGGATGCAAGAGAGCAAGAGTGGCAAGAGGGCAATGGAATCCAAGGCACGGCAGAGGGAAGCACTACATTGTGTATGAGTCTAGCAAATGAGACATAAGAGAACACAAGAAACTTCCACGCAACGCCGGAAAACACAACACGTGGAGGCGACAAGCGGCGCCTCACGCGCCGCGCGAGGAAGCACAGAGATGCTTGCGGCCCATGGCGCGGGTAAAGAACGCGTGGCATGAGAAGAAGCGGCCTCCACATCGTCAGCGGCGGCGGACAATTGGCGCAAGACGTTGTCCGCGTGAGGGACATGGACGGAGAGAAAAACCTTTCGGCGCCAAGAGGCCAAGAATTTGCCCACGTGCATCCCTTTAGAGGCGGATGCCTACCTTGCCAAGTCTAGAAAAATTCCGTGGTGTAGCCGCCGAGAGCACCAAATTCCATGACCGCAAAGGGGAAGCAGTGGATGTCAGGGCGACTCCTCACTCTTTTCATGTCTCCATATGATACTTGTTAATTCTTTCAAATGAACAAACAATGGAAACCACCAATAAATAGGGGCAAAGTAGTGGAAAACCCTACCGGCCTAAGCCCGAGGAACGAGGAGGTATGCCACGCCGGCGCTGCCCTCTTGCAAAGCATCGCGAAGAGAGGAACCCAAAGTACCATGAAGAACAGCCGAAAGACGTTGCATGAACTCTCGCCGCATCGCATCCCCCGAACACCGTCGAACGAAAAGGGACATAATTAGATCGACGAACAAAATGTTGCATGCGGGCATAACTTTGCAATGAACAAGAGTCCGTAGCACCCACGCTAGGGAAGCGACGAATTGCCACCAAAATAGCCAAGCGATCAACTAACCCAGCCGCCATAGGCGAAAACCGGCCCCATCCTCCAAAGCGAAGGGATAGTTGTCATGGGCCGACTGAACCGAAGCCGTGCCAAGTAAAGCGGAAGTGCGGAGATCCTCATCAATTTTGCAATGCTGAGCTCCCAATGCAAAAAATTGAAATTGTTTACAACACGTACCGGGTGAAACCGCATGATGTCTCTAGGCCCTCCCAACTTCGCCATCTAACGAGCAAGTTTATACAAGTCGGGGCTAGAGGTGAACCGCCTAGTCCAATCTCTCAAAAGTGTGGTGGTGGTTTATACTCCGCCTCCGGGAAACTCGTCACGCATGTCGGCAATGAGGGTCTGGTATGGTCACGCACGCGTGGTTGAAGCGGGATGAGGGGCGACGTGATGTTGTGCGGGATTTGAGGGGGTCCCAAGGCCTCCCGGGAGCTGGAGGCGAGCGACTAATTGGGGAACACTTGTATTTGTGCGAGCACTTGCGACCGTCACATCGACAACAAGATTACGGTGTGGAGCCCTGATGTCCAACCATACCACATCCCCATGTCAATCTCGAGAAGCTCCCGACCGAATACGGCGGACCGAATACCTGCGGACCTTCTACGGCGAATACGGCGGACCGTAAGTCCCGCCCGTTATAAAGGATTAAGGGCAAACTAGTAGCCCCCGCTTCAGGCGTGAAAAACGTGGACAACCCGATCGTGGAGCTTAATGACATACCAAAAGCACGGGCACCTAGAGATGTGGTCGAAAAACACAGTTGTGGTCGAGCGCTCACCCGACATAGTGGCACCCGATGCCGTCAACAAAAAACCTAAGCCCCCCCCCCCCCCCCCGCTCAGCCCCCCCTCCCCCCCTCCCCGTCACGGATCTACCCGTACTCTCCCCGCCCATGCACTCACCCAAGACACATACCCACTAGGGGGGTATCGAAAGGTATTGGGCGGCGAAAAAATATCGGACGGCCCGAGCGGGTATCTTAGCGCGAGTGCGCACAGATATTATTTTGAAAGTTCCTCCGTACATGGCTTCCCTAATAGTTGTTGATCGCGCGGATCACAGTTGTCGGCTCACCCCGTCTACCCCCCTACCATGTCACCCTGCCAGGCATGACACGGCAACATGGTTACCAACGTTCACCACGGGGAGGTGGGGTGAGTGCGGAGGCGCATACGAGCGCCCCCCCCCCCCCCCCCCTCCCCCCCCCCCCGAGGGCCACCACCGCTTAGCCGCCGGCGGGCGTCTAGTCGGCACATGGACGTTTTTAACAAGCCCTCCGTACGTGGTTCCCCGACAATTGTTTATGATCGCGTAGATCGCAGTTGCCGGCACTTCTCCAAATACCCTACCGTTCCATGCTTGGCACGGCTGCATGGTTACCAGCACCACCACGGGGAGGTGGGGATGATGCCGATGGGCCCGCGTGTGCACTCCCCTCAGGAATCCCCGTAATTGCGCCGCCGACGGCGCAAGGATAGCGCGAAGATGTTCTTTGATGTCAAGGAGTACCCGGTCCACCCTTTCCATAAAACCCAAACGGAGGGTTCAGACGGGGGCGAGAGATAGCAACCGGTCCCGATACTCGCGGGTACATGTTGTGTAACGAAATTGTCAATCACCCATGCGGATGGATCCACCACCCAAAGCCTTTTCGCGCATATACACTCTTCCCATAAAGTCCGTTCTTAGCGGCACGCATTTAATTACCCGCCACGCACTGCCGCGATGGCCATGGAACTCGATTGGGGGGTAGAGTAATGATGTTCGAACAACACACTACGGCGCGTTGTTCACTAACGCGAGCACCTTTATCGGCACGCCCCAATTATTGTGGGCACGCGCGTTGGATTTGCGGCCAATATTTTGCAGGCCGAAATTCGTGCATGTGCATGTTATGCACACCACTATGCGTGGCTCGGTAAACGTAGTGTCGCGACAAGCCGGGAGACTACTTGACACTGGGTTCTCAGCATGTTTGTACAATTGCACGAGTATCCGCCGAGTGTGTTGCACCCGGCCGTCTACAGAGCGGCGACACCGAGAATGCCATGTCGTGTGCACTAGGTTTTCTTGCCACGTGCCCGAAAATACAACCAAGGAGCACGGGCTAGGGACCTATTGGGCTTGAGGGGCGGTTGACTTGGAGTGTAAGCACCCTAGCGCGCGTGTCTCTGGCCTTTGAAGCTTGCGCATCGCCGGGCGTGAAAAATGGCGGGGAGCTTTCAAGTTTCAAGGTACTCTAGCACGGGCCTTTATTTGGCCTGCGGCAAATGGCACGGCACCATGCCATCATGGCGCATGAAATGAGCAACGCCGTGTTTAAAGAAATATAGAGCGCTGATTGTTGAGCGTATTGGTGGACCGGCTGTGCGGGTACCACTTGTCCAAGGGTTGCTAGCCCCGCGCGAATAAGGCAGATTTTGAAACCTTAAAAGCTTTAGTTGGCTGTACGAGGGCTTGGATGATATCGGACGGCGGATTTGACGCAAAGACCGGCCATTAGGCGTAAACCAAGTTGAAAGCTTATATCTACTTGGGGAAGGGCTTCCATTTGCAACTAAGTTTGCTCGAATCAGACACAGTACGGCAACGTCAGGTTTTTTTAAGCCTGCCAAGCTGTGGTTTCCCGCCCCCAATCCCACCCACGTCAAGCATCTTAACGGCACATGTCATCACACCCACGTGCTCCCACGTTTGCGGACA